>JAVRFV010002179.1:708638-917537 GCA_032716605.1 Paralithodes platypus | reverse complement strand
GCATGGCATCTGAGCTGATGATAATGTAGACACAAGATTATAAAGATAGCAAACCAAAACGTGCAAAATAACTATATTATAATATAATTCATAAGTTATCTACAGCATGGACTATGGACCACAATTTAAAGAAAAACAAAAAATGCACACACACATGCAGATAATGTTTTAAAACAAGCACAATATTTGAGGCCAATCATGCATAACCTCATGAAATGGTTAATAGCTGTTGCAAGTGTTATTTTTTTGTTTATTTTTTTTTACATGCAAACTATTTAAGTGCTAGATATATAAGCTATGTATGATATTGAAACAAACTCAAAAACAATTAATTCTACCGGTACTCTAAAGCATGGAAACTGCATACCATCACATGTATGATATTGGAACAAAACTTAGAACAATTCATTTCATAAGTACACTCTAAAGTATGCAAACTCCATACCATCATGAAAAAGGTCAGACTGTGAACATAAAGACTATGATCTACATGTGAGTAGGTCAGTCTTTGCTCACCTACTTGTGGCATTCCAGGCAGCCAGGTCTTTGGCGTCCCTTTGGCTGCGAGATCGGTTTGTACCACCTGATCCCAATATTAGGAAGAAATATATCAAATAAAATGCCTAAAGTTATGTTGAGTGATGCTATTATTGCATTGACATAATGATAACTGTAAGCAGATATTAACACAAGGTCTTAGTCAATATTCCTTTTCCCAAAAGCAGCTCTTGCGTACAATATTGGGGGAAGATTATACAAAAAACCTTTTAGTTATAACCTACTTACTGTAAGGTAAATACAATTGTATTACAATGAATATTGAAACAAAAATCTAGCTAGTGAGGAACTGCAAAACAAAACTCTTAATCTTTATGAGAACATTTAATCTAAAACTTGAAAACTCACACCATAGCAACGCACCTCAATCTTTGTGATTCTTGTCAAAGGCTATTTGAGTGAAATCATGGACCATATATTTTACTATATTCACCAGTAACAAGAAGCAACCACTCCTCTTTACTGGTATATCCGGAACACTACCGAAGTGGACTATATATTCTTCACATCTACCAGTAACAAGCAGCAACGCTCCTATTCCTGGTACTGTATATCCAGAACACTAACCTACGTAACTGGATTAAATATTCACCACACCTACCAGTAAGGAGAACTACCTCTCTTTCCTACCAGTATTATCAGAACACTAACCTACCAAAGTGGACTAGGTATACAACTACATCTACTGTACCAGTAACAGAGAACAATGTCCTTTGTACTTGGTACTACCAAAACACTAACACTGCATCTACCAGAAACAAAGGAGCCATGCCCCTCGTTTTATGTTACTACTAATATACAAACACTGCAACTACCAGTAATGAGTAGGCAATTCCCCTTCTTTTTGGTAGTACTAGAACACTATGACTAGAAATTACTGCCAATTGGGATATTTCATTCCTCAATTACAATCGGCTTATGATTTGGGAGATATTCTGTTTTTACTCTCTTAATGCAATCATAAAACATAGGTTTAGGGAAAGTGGGAGGGGCTTATTATCATTTGTTTATCAATATTGCATTATAGTGTGCCGAAGATTTCATTACCATAGTTTTCATACATTAAAACAAAGTTCTTAGTAGGATCTTCATCTACGTGTCTACATTGGGGAGAATCCAAAGGATAACATGTGTTTAGTTTCTGCATTTTATACCCATCATGTTCGTTTGTCCTCTGGGTCTTTGTGAACAATCAATGACCACAAATTACATTCATGCAAATGGCAGAAGGTATCCAACTCTATTTGCCCTCCGTATTTTTCAAACCTTGTCTTGTGATCATCCCTTAATTGTGCTGGGGATTTTTTCTTTTTTAAGTACTCAAGTCGTTTACTTAATGGGATATTTTCCATCCAATTTACATATTTCCCCTTCTGTTCAATTAGTTCTGTGCTGTGAACTATTTTCCAGACCAAATTTTTCTCTTTATCCAACCGTTTCCTCTTTTGTGATGACACACTCCTCACTTGCATTCCATCTTGTTTCATACTCTTCTTTTGTAAAAATGTATTTCAGTTTATCATTGATTGCACTTCTCATGGGTTCATGCAACTCTTTGAACCCTTTTCCCCACAAACTAGTAGCAAGTGCACTATACAGGCAATTGCCATCTCCGGGTATGCTCATTATATATCGATTTTCCTGAGCCAAGAAATCTTTCATCACCTCTTTAATCGGCTTTTCGAAGTCAATGCAAAGTTTACATTTCCATGAAAGTTTCTCTAATTTTCGTTTTGTTTTTCTGCTAATATTCACACAATCCTGATGGAACCACTGTCCACCACCTACACCTTCTTCCTTCTTACGCTTCTTAAAAGACAAGCATTTTTCATCATTATCACAAGCAACATAAGCACTATCCTTGTTGGGGTCTCTACAAATGCAAAAAATACCTTCTGCTTTATCAGCTGAATGCTTTTCTTCTTGCATTACTTTTTTCTTGGAGGATTGTTTTTTCTCTGGCATTCCTTTTTCCTTTGGCGACTTTCTTTTTTCTTCTTTTTTAGACGATGGTTTTTTCACTTCAGGTCTCTTCTCGGGTGACTCTCTTTTTTCTTCTTTCTTGGACGACGTTTTTTTCTCTTCCGATTTCTTCTCGGGTGACTCACTTTCTTCTTCTTTCTTGGATGACTGGTTTTTCTCTTCAGGTGATTTTCTTTTTTCTTCTGTCTTGCATGATTGCTTTTCCTCTTCAGCTTCTCTCTCCTCCACCACCTCAGATCCTCCTTTATTATTATTATTGGTTTCATCCTCTTGTCTATCAAATCCTCTATCTAAACCTTCCTCCTCAACAAAAAACTCCTCATTTTCATTGTCAGAACTCCTCTTGTCCTTCTTGGGGGGCACCCTTACTTTTGCCAACTGCAAATACCTTAATACTCTCCATCTTACGCTTCTTTATGGGAACAGATACCCCTTTGACCTCCCCTTTCAGCATTCCTTTTCAATGTTTTTACTCTTTGTCTCAAAGGGTTTTGCTTGTCATTAGAGAAGGCTTATGCTTTACACCAAAAATGTTTCCGTGCCAGGGGCGCATTAACCGTCTTCCACGTTAGCATTCTTGGCAAGGAATGTAGTGATATTGACCATATCCTGTTCCTTTCTAGGGCCATGACGGTAGACAGATTGGAATCTACCCTTTACAATTTTCTCCACGAAGGACACAACGCGCTCTGTTGCAGACTGGGATGCCTTTAGGAGTTGCAACTACTTCCAATGCCCTTACAATATTAGTGATGCCTAATCTTTTCACTTCCTGCAAATTTTCTGTGGCTAGGTAGAAGGCAAAGAGCTTTTTGATAGTTGATTCGTGTTTTCAACTTCCCTGTGTGATCTTGGCATCTTGATTTGACGAGTGGCTAGAGCTTGTTCTTGCTGCTTCATCTAGGGATGCATCAAATGTTTTTCTTCTTTTAGGAAACACTGTCTGCTTCATCACAGCTCTCATCATCTGTGATATCTTCATCACTTGAAGCATCTTCTTTATCTTCTTTCTCATTCTCCATCTCTATACCTTCCGATTCTTTTGATTTTAGATGCAAGTCATCCATTCTGCTGTTAACCAAGTTTACCATGTGACTCCAGAACTTTCTAAATTGTTCTTCAACACATGCACATGTCTGCATTTCACAGCCTTCTCTTTGACAATTTTTGAATTCACTATTAATTAGAGAATAGAAATGTCGAAAGTATGTGATTTTCTCCTGAATTTCAATGGTACTGGGGAATGAAAAAATGTCTGTGGCAAGAATGACCACCTCAGGAAGGTCCAGATACTTCCCAAAGTTTCCAAGTAGTGTTTCAATCCAGGTGTGATACTCTTCAATTATCTCAGAAGGGTTATATTCCTTAGAGCGGGGAACTCGAGTTGCAGAATCACTTGTATCAATCTTTGTAACTCGTGTCCCCTTCTTGTAGGAGTATGAATACTCCATGACACCAGTTTTGAGGAATTCATTTATTTCAGTTAAGGATTCCCTATTCCTTCCTTCCAAGTCTTCTTTTAGTTTAGAAACTACGCGCCTGAAATCAAAAGGGCCAAATGTTTCTCCTTGTGCTTCCTTTTCCATTGATGAGACATCAATGAAAATTTTGTCAAGCAGCATTATTCTGGCCAAAAATACATTGTCTGAGATAATGTTGAGTATTCCTCTTGCTGTATTTCTACTCAATTCATCAAAATTTGTATCATTTATTATACTAGGAAGAGCTTTGTTTAGAATTTCAATATTCCTAAGTATAGAAAAGAAATGATGATGTCCATACTCAACAAATCTAGTTGTTGAATGGCTCTGCAAGGCAAAAATATGGAACATCATCAACACCTCCATAGGCCTTCACAGCTCTTAATATAACCGAGGACTGGTTAACACTGTTCACTAGCTCTTTTGACTGGGAAATGCTTTCCGAAACCCACTGAGGCACAGACGCAAACACCCATAGTTCACATTTATGACACAAATCTGCCAGGTATATCAGATTGTCACTAAATGCTTCATCTTTCTTCATTATGGCAAACATGCCAGCTTTCCTACCAGTGTACACAGCTGCCCCATCAGTGCTAACAAACGGCTACATCTTTGGTGTTCATAACTTTTTTTAGTTCTTCCTTCAATAAATTGTAAGAACCAGAAGCTGAGCCATCATTAATTGCTGCAGCAGAGAGTACCAACTCTTTCGGGAATCCATTGTCGCCAATTTTTGTTCCGACAACAGCTTGCCGCGAACTGTCCTTAGGAGCTGTGCCTTTATCTGCACTGATCATGAAACGATTGGTCTGCCCAGTGGGTTCAAATATTTCTTTATGCTTGTCTTTCATTTCTTCTGTACAAGCCTTGTAACAAGCTATCTGAGCTGACTTAGAGGACTCGTGACTATGATGCCGGTTTCCCTAATGGATGAATAAACTTTCCCGGCCCATGAATGTTCTGTAACAGAAGATGCTGTAATTCTACAAATTTTGGTAAGAACCTGTAGGGTTCTCCATTATTTGCCATAAATTGTGAGGTTATCAACAAATTTTCTGTGACTTTATCAGCCATTACCTCCTTTTCTGGCTTCTTTGTGCGCTCTTTTTTAGATTGCTCCATTTTTATTGAATTTTTGTGCTGCATGCTTATGAGATGCCTTGTCATGGCTTCTTTAAGTCGGTATTTTGATCCGAACCACATACCTCTCGTAGTAAATACTTGTTTCCCAGGACTATATGTAAGACACTTTGATGCAGAAGTATCTTCCTTTGGTAAGACAGAAGTTATCCTCAACGGATTCCTCCTCTTTGCCTTGTACAAGTTGGTCTACATCTTTTTCCACATTTGCTGCAAGGACTTCTTTATTTTCTAACTCCTTAAACAATTCCAAGCAGCAGCACTTTTCTGGACCGCACAAACATTGTTTTTTTATGATTGCCTTGCATTGTTTTTTTGCATGTTCAAGGTTATGCGCAGCCAGTTGAATAAGAGGACTCATTGTTTCACAGGCTACACATCCAGTGCGAAGAGAACTTGTTTTACCTCGTCTAGGTAAGCTTAAGCGGGCTGCATTTTGGTGAATCCATAGGTGATGATGATTCATCAGTTTCTGAACCAGATCGTCGTCTTTTCATAGGTGGTGTTCCATTTTTGGGGGGAAAGGAAGACCTGGATGGGGAAGATTCTGCGTTGGGAGGTACTGATTTCGGTCCTGGTGCTGGTGGTTGACCTGGTTGCGTTGATGTTGATTTTGGAGGTTGTTCAGGTCTTTTCTGTTTACCTAGTCCTGGTGTTGATTCAGTAGGCTGACCTGGTGCTGGTGTAGATTCTTGAGGTTGACTTGGCCCGGGTGTTGATTTTGGAGATTGGCTTGGCCCGGGTGTTGACTTTGGAGGCTGACCTGGTCCTGGTGATGATTCTTGAGGTTGACTTGGCCCGGGTGTTGAATCTGGTTGCTGACCTGGTCCGGACGTCGACTCGCGAGGTTGACTTGGTCCTGGTCTTGAATCTGGAACTTCACTTGTTCTAGTTGGTGTTGATCCTGGTGATTCGGCAGGTGATTCCATTTGAGAATCAGGTTTGGAAGGACCTGGCTGTTGTGAATTACCAGCTGAACTAACTTTAACGTCTGTTTTTTTCTTAAAAAACGAGTCAATATTTGGTTGACTCTTAAGTATAAACTCACGCAACAAGTCTTCAGGGAATGGTCGATTTTTATGTATCATATTGACAAATGTTCTGTCACGTGCTGTAGAAACATCAATACTCTCATATTGTAACCGAAAATTTACAAAATCTTTGTGCTTCTTTATGTGTGACTTCAAGTTTGATGATAACGTAATTTTATGCTGCTTACATAAAATGTCACAAATAAATGGCTCATTATGTGCCACTTTCCTATCTTTTTGGGATACGAGTCTGTCCTTACTCATAATGAATTAGTTGCAATACCAAACTTACTACAGTAATAATAATAAAGTTAAGTAGTTACACATGCGGGGTTAGTAGCAGACTGCATAAAAAATAAATAACAAAAACAAACTCTTTATGCCTTAAGCTCCAGTCAAGCTCAAGTTAAGCTCTGTCAAGCTCAAAAATTAACTTAAAAAGGAAAAACCAAAAAAAATTTAGAGAAGGTTTCCGACCGGTATATGTAAATTTGAATTAGCATCACACCTATAAAATAGGCTATAATTGTTCCATCACAAGCAGACAGGTAGCTTATATATAGCCTACTGTATTGCAGTGTATAATGGTAGACTAAGTGGCAGGCAGGGTCATAAGGGAAATAAATGCAACAAGAAATTGGGCTATTCTCTCTGGGAGGCATGACCTTTAAGTACTGTCACAGTACCTTTGATTTACCGTTACATACACGTAAGTTTAAAGACCATTTTGTCCAAAAAGGAAGTTTTGACAGTCTCACACCATGAATGGTTAATTTTCAGGCGGCCCTGTCAAGGGCTGCCTCTGTTGTCAAGTTATCCCCATTTCAAAATATTTTATCTAGGGCATAGTACCTCCACTAATTGAAGAAGATTATCATGTTATAATGTAAAACTTGCAAAATAAACAAATCAAAACGAGGACAAGACAATAAAATGACAAAATCACTTATCAAAATCGCTATGTGGAAACATAATACAGCAGTTAGAAAGTTCCAGGTAGTATAATTACAAGTACAAGCAACAATCAATCAGTAACATACATAATAAAGAATATGGTTATTATAGAGAAGATTTGAGGCCTATCCCATGCTGGTAAATATATACAGATTATTTTTTAACCTCAAGCAGCGGCTCTCGACTTAAGTCTGGTTAGAGAACTAAGGCCTAAACATCGGGTCCCGACTTAAGTCGCAAGGGATTTTGAGCACATTATCAGCTCTGAGAGAGAGTCCACGCGGTGGGAGGACTGCAGGCGGGCTCTGACAGCCTAGCGAGGTTACTGGCGTGTATAACACATCCCTCGCCTCGCTAGACAGGGTAAAATCTCGAGAAATTACCGTATTTTAGGGTTTTTGTACTCTTGTTGCAACATCGTTGCAAGCGAACCCGTTGTCGTACAAGGATGATTCAGGTGTCATTGGAAAGCTCTATTATTGCCCATTCACAGATACATAATTGTATCACGCTCTGGCTCTTGTTTATGCATGAAAAAGAGCATGGAATGATGCTCGTTTAGGGTAAATCTGCCCGCCTGGCAGGTAGAAAAAGTTATAAATGTCCCCGTCCGTAAAGGGTTAAGCGCATTCATTTTCAAATAGGAGCAATATATAATTATGCATATGAAATTAGCACACTAAATGCAGCATTAAGGAAAGATAACACAAGTGAGTGTTCATGTAACATGCCTTATACGAATAAACTCAGAAATAAAACTTTAACAGTTCACTTAATTTAGTGTATACGTTAAGTATACATTTAATTCTTTAAGTAAATGGACCATTTACTTAAAGAATGAAATTTATACTTAACGTATACACTAAATTAAGTGAACTGTTAAAATGGAAGTACAGTATACTGTACCTTAACGAGGTTAAGAAGAACTTTCAAGACCAGACCTATCTATTGCCTTACACCTTAGTCCCCGAGGAAGTGGCCATAAATTAATCTCATCCACACTCGTGACTCTTCTGTCAGCAGGTGCCCATCTTCATAAAAATTATACGGTATTAATTATTTATACCCAACACTCATTTCACTCCTATTCTTATCAATCTTATCATTCATTTCCAACTCACTCTTATCTTGGCCTGCCTCTTCCTCTTCCCCTTTCCACTTCAATCTCTTACTGTCCTACATTATTGATAATTGTAAGTTTGTAGTAGTTTTTTCACTCTCCAGACACTCTTTATTACCGAACGGTTCGAACCACCTCAGTGTTCTTTACACTCTCCAGTAAATTCACATTAACATCGTCAAATCGCTCATGTACGGTACCTCATTTGTTTTTCACTTTTTCTATCTCTCCATGTGACTCCACAATCCACACACTTTTAAACTTTAAGTAACAACAGTGACTCAAGTCATATCCACCACTCGCACTCTTGATTGATGTCTCTCCAATAACATCCATTTTTCACTGCTGTTAGAGTCCCGTATGACAGTGTCGGGATGACCCCTCTTTATTATCATCATGTAATGGGTTGTCATTTTTTTTTTAATATGCTCCCTAATAAAAAAACAAATAAATAAATCATAAGAAAGAAAAGGGGATATTTTTAACACTTACGCTTCAACGCTTGTTCTGTTATTCGCACACGCAGCACTCTTGCTGCATGGTACTCGCACTCGTGACTTGACCTGTCATGGGCGTGGGACTGGGCACTGGGCCGTAAGCCGCCGTAATTCGTATCACAAGGGCCGCTAACAGATACGTCAGACAGTCGGACTGCAGTACACGAGTCTCGACAATGGCAGCTATGTGCTCAGCAGCTCATCTGCTGAACCTGGAAATTTAATATAAATTAATATACAATAATCTTTTAAATCAAATTAATATTAAGTCAGTCATGTCATGATTTTCATGATTCCTCAAATCCTCAATTTCCTCTCAAGGCTCTCATCATCAATGAAGATTGGCAATCATGAGAATTGAGAATTTGAGATGGGGGAAACAAAAAATATATAGGGTAGGCGGCACCGTAGGCCTAAATTATGCTAAATAACTTTTATAAATTATTAAAAATCCCGGGAACTCTGATCCCAGGATTTGTATTTATTTTTGGAGACGCGACTTGCGAAGAGCCTCGGCCGAGGCTCTGGGCGGCAGGGACCCCACCCTCACCCCGGAGTCACCCACCATGAGGGCCACCGTTGATATATTTTTGTTTAATATGCTAAGCAAAATCCCTAATATAAAAATAAATAAATAGCGGTAAATAAGAGAAAAAGGGGATATTTTTAACACTTACGCTTCAACGCTTGTTCTGTGTGACTCGTGACTTGAGTCTTGACCTGTCATGGGCCGCTGGGCGTTGGCAGTGGGCCGTATTAACGGTATCACAAGGGCGGCAGCCGGCAGGAGTCTGACTCGAGTCTCGACGGACTGTAGTTACTGTAGTACTCGAGTCTCGGCAATGGCAGGATTGGCAGCTATCTACTCAGCAGCTCATCTGCTGAAGCTGAACCTGGAAATTTAATAAAAATTAATATACAATAATCTTTTAAATCAAATTAATATTAAGTCAGTCATGTCATGATTTTCATGATTCCTCAAATCCTCAATTTCCTCTTAAGGCTCTCATCATCAATGAAGATTGGCAATCATAAGAATTGAGAATTTGAGATGGGGGAACAAAAAATATATAGGGTAGGCGGCACCGTAGGCCTAAATTATGCTAAATAACTTTTATAAATTATTAAAAATCCCGGGAACTCTGATCCCAGGATTTGTATTTATTTTTGGAGACGCGACTTGCGAAGAGCCTCGGCCGAGGCTCTGGGCGGCAGGGACCCCACCCTCACCCTGGAGTCACCCACCATGAGGGCCACCGTTGATATATTTTTTTTAATATGCTAAGCAAAATCCCTAATATAAAAATAAATAAATAGCGGTAAATAAGAGAAAAAGGGGATATTTTTAACACTTACGCTTCAACGCTTGTTCTGTCACTTCTGTGTGACTCGTGACTTGAGTCTTGACCTGTCATGGGCCGCTGGGCGTGGGCAGTGGGCCGTATTAACGGTATCACAAGGGCGGCAGCCGGCAGCCGGCAGGAGTCTGACTCGACGGACTGTAGTACTCGAGTCTCGAGTCTCGGCTGCTCGGCAATGGCAGGATTGGCAGCTATCTACTCAGCAGCTCATCTGCTGAACCTGGAAATTTAATAAAAATTAATATACAATAATCTTTTAAATCAAATTAATATTAAGTCAGTCATGTCATGATTTCTCAAATCCTCAATAACTCAATTTCCTCTCAAGGCTCTCATCATCAATGAAGATTGGCTGCATGGCAATCATGAAAATTGAGAATTTGAGATGGGGGAAACAAAAAATATATAGCCTAGGGTAGGCGGCACCGTAGGCCTAAATTATGCTAAAAGCAGCTAGACGGTAATTTCTGACGGTAGACCTGGCCTAGCCGCCTAGGCTGCGCCTCAGCGCCTGTTAGGCTAGGAGGCTAGGCAAAGACTGTAAGTAAGACGAAAGTCAAATTGTCTAAAATATATAGGCCTAGGCCTACTAGGCCTAGGCTAGGCCTAAACAATTTAAAACAAATAAATTAGGCCTAGGCTAGGCCTAAACAATTTAAAACAAATAATTAGCCTAATAATCCTAATTAACTATTAACATCATGATTTTCATCATTTCATGCATGATGCAAAGTTGCAAACTTAGTTGTCTTAGTGACTTAGAGTCTTAGACAAATTCTGATTATTCTGAAAATGGTTTGAACTTTGAAGATTGCACATTTGCACTGACATTCTGGCCTAGCCCACTAGGTGCTAGGTCCTAGGAGCAGCCAGCTAGGACTGCGAAATAGCGTCGCTTTGTACGAAATATCGTTCGCTTTGTACGAAATATCGTCGCTTTGTACGGAATATAGTTAGCTTTGTATGAAATATCGTTCGCTTTGTACGAAAAAATTCGCTTACAGCGAACATTGACGATATTGCGCCACCAAAATGCTGTGTTCACATAAAACGCCCTCGTTTATCGACCATAAACTCGTTTTATGTGAGACCCTACTGTATATAGGCCGCTAATAGGCGGGAATGTCCTAGGAGCTAGGACGCTAGGTCGTAGCAAAAAATAATTTATGTTTCAGGTCATAAATATTATAATATTATATAGTTTCTGAACTTGATTTACCATGCTATTGACTAGGATACAACCACTGACCCTTAATGCGTTCAGTAAGATAACAATACTAGCTCTACTTACCTTAATAAGTGTAAAATATAGGATTATGTTCTACAATACTAGACCAGCAGGATTTCAGGAGATAAGATTCTGTGGGACTGTGTTTGGACTGATAAGAATTAGAGATTATTGGAACCTGAGCATCCAAGATGGCGTCTATAATATATTATTATCTGTTCAACAACATAGGCTAGATGTGTCAAGTTACAAATTTATATTTCGTTTAACCTCTGAAGTGCGCATGGGGGTAATTGGAAACGTCCCCCTGTGCTGACGTATTTGAGGTGTTTCCGTCACTAAAATATTCATTGTGCCATTAATAGCATTAATATTTATCCATATGCGCCTATTATGGGTTGATTATAAAGGTATTAACCTGAAACAACAATAAAACGAGTGAAAACAGCGTTTGGATGGTCAAAATCGGAGATATAGCCCGCGAGTTGTATAATGTATGGGTGAGGCAATCTGCTTTCCCGCCAATTTCCCCCAAGGCCACTGAGACACAGTCGATCGATACTCTCTCTCTCTCTCTTGCACTCGCTTGCTATCAGTGATGACCACACCCTCCAATCGGATTTCTAATGTTAGCACGAAAATATACCTCAGAATAAGGGAATAACAGGGAAAATAGGTGATAACTGAAGGAGAGGAGGAAAGTGGGGAAGGAGGGGAGGTAGAGGACTGAGATTTTGCATGGCCCAGGGGCCAAAAAAAAATAAAAAAATAAAAAAAAAAAAAATATAAAAAAATATTTTTTTTTCGATGTCAAAAGTGATTTATTTTCTCTGACTCTTAAGAGTCTTCCCGCAGTGCGCCGGGGGAACTCTTAAGAGTCTCCCCGCAGCTCCCGGGTTAATAATAACATGCATAGCAAGGCAATGGTACAGATTTTTGTTTAACTAGTGAGCAATCCATGGTCAAATTATAACTCAAATATATTACTTTTTAAAGTCTTTAATTGTTGTACTAATGAATATTGCGGTCAGGCGGTAGCTTTGAATTATATGTAGGCTTTAGACTAAAGTATATATCGGAGATTTCCAAAAATAATATGATAGGGCCATAAAAGAATACCCAAAAATGATGTACAATGGTGTATAATACGGCATAATCATTGATAATATACATACAATTAAAGTGTATTAAGATAGTAGGCCTAATTTAATACAAGACCTATCATTAGGGAAAGCCTACTGTTTGACTGGAAAGCTGCCCAAATGAAAATGATTTGGAGATACGAATTAGTACAGCAATTTTAATTATGCATTTATAATAGTCAATTAAATTTGGTAAGTAGCGTAGTAGGGAGTTTATATATTTCAAAATTGCAGCCTCTCATGCAGAAACTATAAGGTCAAACATTCCCTAAATCGAAATAGTCAAACAAGTTCCAATAGTTAAGGAAGCCTAATGTTCTTTTAATTTTCATTGTGGATGGGTGGATAATATATGCAGGTAGGAGAAGGATACTTTAACTGTAGGCTTATTTCTTACCGATTCTCCACCTTACTGATGCTGGAGCCTGGATATTCGTTGCCATGAAAAACCTTCCTCTCCTGCGTTCTTCCTGGAATAATCTTGGCCATTTCAAAATCACAAACAGCATGAATTATCTCTTCTAGATTTCAATCAATTTCCCTTTGGAATTATTGTATTGTATAACTATTCCATAAGTTAGACAGTCATGAATGAATACTACCTATTCAAGAAGTGACAAGACCAAACATTAAATCTATATTATTATTAATATTATTATTATAGTTATTTTTATTGGCATCGAAGTATAAACATCATCTATGAGTATCTGTGCGAGAGATGCCATTCATTCTATGTGTCACACAATTTTTGGACTTATATACCTCGGTCTTCGAAGGTATAATACTTACCATAACATATATTACAATTAATGTGCGGAAGAGTAAGGTTATGTAATGTTTGACAGGCTGATGTTGGTAACTTGGGAGAGAGGTATCCTGACCAGGATTCGAACCCACTCACTCAGGTATGTTTGTGAGAGTTGGGCACCGTATTCACTCGACCATGAGCGACAGTAGCATTAGATTTGTCATCAGAGAGGTTCCATATTAGTACCAGGACGATTAAAATTGTATCACTTAGCCAAGTTGGCAGGGCCAGGGGCAGGGGGGAATGTGTAAAATAGTAATTGTTGATGTCAAGTAACTCGCCATGTGTATGAAGGCATAAACCTCCGCAACACTATAACCTGGTTCTCCAAATATGAACTAAGGTTGGTTCCCTTGTATCCGCTCATGGTTGAGTAAATATGGTGCCCAACTTTCACAAACATACCTGAGTGAGTAGGTTTGAATCCTAAACAGTAATGTTTTGGCCTTTAAAACAGGGTTGCTCACCTGGTAGGGCCGCCAATCGGTAGCGCATGACAGGCCAAGGATTAGGCAGCCCAGGAGATAGCATGACACGTCAGTGCTTACCTATGAATTGGTAGTGGGGAAATAAGAATTGGTTTCTTGTGTGGTCCCACCTCTTAAGACGTGTCAACCTAAATGTTCTCTATACCCGTGTGTCTGTCGTACCGTGATTTGAATGTGGCTATCGTGGGCGCAGTTACTATCCCGTCTGGGAGTGAGTTCCAGTCATCGATCACCCGGATCGCAAACCAGTTCCCTTTTAGTTTTGTTCTCCAGTGGTCCGGTTTCGCTAGTTTCAGTGAATGTCCTCTCAGATTGTGTTGAGGCAAAAGAATCTGGTGTAAGGGATGTCGTCGAAGCCATGCATTAGCTTGTAGGTTTCGATCATATCACCTCTTTTTCTCCGGTCACTGAGTGTCTGCAGTCCCAATCGCTGACATCTCTCCTCGTAGGGCAGGTGTGTTAGTTTTCAGATGCAACATTTGATGTACTGAAATGGGGTGACTGGTAGTGTGTGTCGGACCAATAATATGATGAGGTATCAGGGGTTAAGATGTTGCTTAACACCTTACGAGCGGCCTATGCGGTTTATTTATGTGTACCGCACAGCGGGGTGTTTTTAGCCAAAATAGGGCTGTTTACGTGATCATTTTCATGCCTAAATAAGACCCAGAACGTAAAACAAGTACCTATCCCTGAAAGGGCATAAACAGAGCTTTCGAATGACACCATAACGATCCTTGTATGATGGATAGTTTTCTTGCAATAACCGTGCAACGCGAGTGCAAAAAGCAGGTAATTCGGTACTTTCAGTACATAATTGAGTATGTAGCGAGTGAGAGAGGGAGGAGGGAGCTGAGATTTGTGTCAGTAGGTTCGCCGCGGTGGTCTGGAGCAGTCATACGCTCGCTAGTCTCCTGCCACCACTTGTCTCTCTCTCTCAGCCACATTACGTGCTGAAATTGCCACTCGAGTTATGTCGAGCGCCGCCACATAGTCCAGCTTTATTTAACTCGACTTATGTTGCTCGCCGCTAAATAAGGGTTAAAAATGGGAAAGGGGATTTTATGGGTTGAAGAGTGAGTTGTGGAGGTGTTGGGTCAATATAGATTTGAATTGAGCAAGGGAGGGGGAATCAACTATTTCAGCTGGTAGGGAGTTCCACTGATGGATTATACGACAGGAGTGGTGATGGGCTGGTCTATCAGAGTGAGAATTGAGCGATCTCTGCCATACCCATAGCTTACTCCGACTGTTCCTTTTACTTATATATTTTCTAGATCTCAAGTGACGGCATCTCTTCCGTGGATTGACCTCCCAATCTACCAAGATTGGAAGCCAAAGCGTCACATTTTCCCTTTGCCCCTCGACTTTCTCTTCATAATTGCTGAGGGGCACAGGGCCCTGGGTGGGGCTTTGATTTCCCGGGTTGATTTCCGCACCCTCCTCAGCTCCCCGCCATGGAGTGGCTTCGGTCACCCAGGCTTTATTGTGGTCGGCAGGGAGGGATCTGTGGGGGCGCTCGGTTATGGCCTTGGCCTTGCTCGGGGCCTTGGGGCTGTTCGGCCAGGCAGCTTGGGCAACAACAACAACGACAGGAGAAAAACCTTTTTCTTACTTTGGTTTCTGTGTGGGGAACAAAGATCTTGTATTTATGACCTCTTACTCCTTGGTGGGGTGACATAGTGAACAGGTCATGGTGTTTAATGGGCGAGAGATTATGGAATATTTTGTAACACTGAATAAGGTCGGTCCTCAACAATCTGCCTTTAATTGAAAACAGGTTTAAGGTAGAGAGACGGTCATGATAAGTGAGACTTGAGTGGGTTGGTTACTTGTTTCGTCCACCGACGTTGAACAGACTCTAGAAGTCTAGAAGATTAAGATCGCCTTGAAGGCTTGAAAACCAGTATGCCAAACAGGAGAAGCAAAGTCAAGCAAGGGTCTGATGTAGATGCTAAAATGTTGATATTTTGTTGGAGATCTTGAGAGCTTGATTGTGGTGACTTACTTGGATGCTGGATGTAGAGTTTGAGGTCGTCAGCAAACAACTTGTAGTGCGGTCACAGAATGTGAGGTTAGGTTGAATGGTCGGATTATGGAGACTGTTAGCTCATTTAAGTATTTTAAGGCAGTACCGTACGTGTGGAGTTACCTGGGGAGATAGACAGACAAATCAAGAAGTACGAGAGCATTGTGGTGTGGATGTGCTGGAGAGTGTGACTGTGATATTAAGGAACACTTTGAGATGATTTGGTCATAATCAGCCTTGTAGTAGTTCCTGGGTTATAATTGTAGGCCTACAATTTATTTTTGGATCTGGGTTCGTTCTTTATAGAACGAATCTCGCAAGTGGTCAATTTCCTCATTCAGTGTTCATTTTTTACACAAGGAGATAGTTTCCTATTCATTCCGATATATTTGTCAATTTCTAATAGTTTACGTGAAGCTTCGAATAGTTGTTGGGTAAATCTTTGCCCCCTACACCTTTATATATGTTTTTTTTAAATTGGCGCCTTGTATAAACCAATATGGCTGACTGATGAAGGATAATATTCTACACCAAAACTTGCTCTCTTGTAAAAATAATGTATAGTGCCATATAATATACAATAGATTGTAAGAATGCATGTACAAAATTTCTAAATAGCTTCTATTTATATATAATTATTTTAAAATGGTAAATATTGACATATTAAATGAAATTCGCCTCATATTATTGTCCCCAGAACAATGTTGACGAATGTAAACAAACAGTAAATGGACCCTACTTAGGACAGCACGCAAAAAAAAACACGCAACACGCATACCGTTATATAATTCTTGATAAGGGTTGTGTATCAATAATTATATCACACACGGAATCTGTAAGGCCTATGGACATCATTCATGTATACACACGTTACTGTGCTCTATAATCTAAGGATTTATAGCTTTAAAACTGAAGGCTATCAGAGACTGGGAGGGAGGTTTGCGTGAAATGATACTAATAACTTGTTATCAGTATCAGTTTATTCCAGTTCCAATAATATGGGGTTCTTCCCCAGTCCTGCCATTATTGCTTAACGTTCGTGTAGACAGAACTTGTAATAGCATTTGTGTGTCCTTTAAACTGTCTTAGACTTTAGTAGTGTTTACATATATAAGGCCGAAATCACCTAGATATTGGAGACTATTGCCTGACTAGTGATAAGTGATATTCGTGTGTATGCTGACCTGAAAATATAGTGTTAAATTTATCAGGGCGGGCACGATGTCATGACCAGATTGAGATTCCAGAAGTCGACCCCATTGTTTGAAAATTGATAGTTTAATTGTTAATTTGATAGCCCTAAGGCGGCTGATAAGTGATAAGTGATATTCGTGTCACCGTGTGTATGCTGACCTGAAAATATAGTGTTAAATTTATCAGGATTATCAGGGCAGGCACGATGACCAGATCACCAGAACCAGATTGAGATTCCAGAAGTCGACCCCATTGTTTAATTGTTAATTTGATAGCCCTAAGGTTACAGGTAGTAAGGCTTAAAGGCCCTAAATTCCCTAATCATCCTAATGGACTGTGTAAATTGTAAAATTTGTAATGTCTGAACTCTGAATCATCTGAATGTCAGTGTTTTAGTCATAGTGTTACAGAGATTTTCTCATTATTTCTGAAATTCTGGAATCTGGGAAGTGGGATTCTGGGAATCTGGTAAGCTCAGACTCTTGAGACTCTCACTCTCAGAGCCCCCACCTGAGCCACCTCTTAAGTCTTAACCCGGGAACGGCAAAGGTCCTCAATGCTCAACTCAATTAAGGTAATTATAATATTATTTATTATTTATAAGATGACCTTTTTTTCTAGTTATTAAAAACTTATTCTATGGTGTATTATATAATATATAGAACTTAGAAAGTTAGAACTTAGAAGCAATACTGTGGACAGTGTGGTCCCACTGGTCCGAGTGGACTGTGGACTGTGGAGTGTGGACACCCTTAATTCCAAAAGTGACAAGTCCGAAACAAAATCTGGGGGGGGGGCTCCCCCCCCCCACCCCAATCACTTTGGCAATTAGGCACTCCAAATTCTTGTGAAGTTGTTTTCTGTAACATTAATACAAACCAAAAAAAAAAAAAAAAAAAAAAGTTAGGCTAGGGGAGTTTCTGTTATCATTATACAAAAAATTCATTTGCGGTATCACTCAAAAAAACAGCATCGTTTGACACCCTGCTGTTATATGCTTTTTTATGGACGTTCAAGAGCCCTTCCGTGGTGAGAGGGTTAAACAACAATTTTATCTTTAATAAATATATAATAATACAGACTAAGTGGAAGTGAAGAAGTCCTTGCATGACAATGTGGTAATCCCGACACAGACTTACGGAAGCAAAGCATGGACGTTGGTTGAGAGACTCAGACGAAGAGTGAGAGCAGTGGAAATTAATTGCTTAAGGAGTGCGTGCGGAGTTACATGGAGGGATAGACAGACTAATGAGGAAGTAAGAAGGAGGTGTGGTGTGGAGGTAGATGTGCTAGAAAGTGTGAAAAGGAACAACTTGAGATGGTTCGGCCATATGGAACGTATGGAAAGAGAGAGAATGACTAAGAGGGTGTACGAGAGGGAGGTGGAGGGACAGAGAGGGAGAGGTAGACCGAATGAGAGGTGGAAGGATGGAGTGAGGAAGTACATGAACGAAGGCAGTGCTGGTTGGGGGGAGGGGCGTCGACTGACTGGGGACAGAGGTGCATGGTGGCGGTTCGTTCGTGGCCACTCCTTCGGGGATCACGGCGTCAGGCAATAGATAGATAGAAGACTGGACTCTGCTTTCGTTTGACACCCTGGCTAGGTAAAATGCCATAAATTGCTAGGCTAGGTAAAGTTGCCCGGGCTCAACTTCTACAAATAAAACCTTGACCGCGAGGGCTCGATCTGCCGACCATTTGATAAACATCTCGCGACCCATAGACCTAGTTGGCTATAGGCTAGTAAAATGCAGAACGGAAATGCTGATTTTGTTTTTAAGAAATAGCTTAGGCTAGGCCTAGCCTATTTGTGGATATTGTCACATTGATGATTAACGATATCTCTGACATTACAATTTACGGACTAGTTTACCCTAGTTACGATACGCGATCTCAGATGTGCTATTCACTCTCCTGCTGTGGCTCCTAGTTATTTGTGTTCTACGTTATTTTTAAGGTAAAATTAAAGACAGCTAGAGCCGCCTTATTTACCAAGTTTTCTGTATATTTTTTTCAAGGAATATAGTGTTTTATTG
Source organism: Paralithodes platypus (assembly GCA_032716605.1). Classification (NCBI taxonomy): domain Eukaryota; kingdom Metazoa; phylum Arthropoda; class Malacostraca; order Decapoda; family Lithodidae; genus Paralithodes; species Paralithodes platypus. The sequence goes on along the minus strand of JAVRFV010002179.1, from coordinate 898,484 downwards.
TTTATCATGGTTGGAGGATTTGCATTAACTTGCCCATTATTCATTAATCTGAAGATACGGCGTCAAGTGGCGCCATTTATTGGGTGAATCGCGCTTTTACAGTAGGTAAGGGAAATTGTGAGGTAAATCGGATACACGATAGGTTAAGGGGGGGCCCCCCGCGTTGCCCTCCCCCCTCCCTTGATTTGTCATCCTCGTATACTGTATGTAGATCAGTAAGGGGGCAAAAACTGGTTGCCGGTATTTTGTTTTTGTGAGTAACGCTCACTCCATTTATTGGGTGAATCGCACCCACATCGTTCAAAACAAGGAGTAAAGTCGAAGGATTCGTTGTGCGCAATGCTTTGTTTACGGTCGGGACTTATTATTTTGGTGTTATTTTTCGATGTACCCTAATTGGGTTTTTTTTCAAGTTTCGATAACGAAAATCTGTGTACGAGAAAATGGTTAAGCGAGATAGTTTGAAGCCTTTGGAGACCCTAAATAAACTGGAATAAAATTGTCTAATAGTAGCCAGGATAAAGTACAAAATTAAATCGTGGTAAAGAAGGGGTTGTTGTTGTTGTTGTTCCCCAGGCTGTCTGGCCGAACAGCCCCAAGGTCTCGAGCAAGGCCAAGGCCATAAACGAGCGCCCCCACAAAATCCTCCCTGCTTACCACTAACAAAGCCCGGGTGACCGAAGCCACTCCAAGGCAGGGAGCTGAGGAGGGTGCGGAAACGCCCGGGAAACCAAAGCCCCACCCAAGGCCCTGTGCCCCTCAGCAATTATGAAGGGAAAGTTGAGGGGTAAGGAAGGAAGGGAAAAATGTGACGCTTTGTCTCCCAATCTGCCAACTTCTAGGTTGGCAGTAGGGAGGTCAATCCACGGAAAAGACGCCACCACTTGAGATCTAGAAGATATATAAGTAAAAGGAACAGTCAGAGTAAGCTATGGGTATGGCAGAGATCGCTGGGTTCTCACTCTGATAGACCAGCCCATCACCACATGACTAGAACCCAATCCTCTCAGCATCAGCTAGGAAAGGCCCTAGAAAGCCGCCTTTGGCGGGGGGATAGCTCCCCTATTTCAACTCCTTTCGGGGTTGGGCACCCGCCAGGTAAAGAAGGGGTTAATGCAAACACTGGTCTGGCAGCTTATGAGGTCAACATTTTAAGTATTTTGGTTACTTTAATTCATCCATCAAGTCTAGTTTCCAATACCAGTGCAAAATATTCCAGAAATGTTGCCAGAAAAGTGTGATTAAAAAAGCTCTCCTGTGATGTTGCAGTATCGTACTTCTCATTGCCATTAAAATTTGCTTCTGTTATTGCCTGGCTATGAAGAAGAGAACAGTATAGTACGGTAATTATCAATGCCAAAGATTGAGTTTATCTAGGAATAAGACTAATTTAAATTATCCCCAAAAGTTTTCTAAAAGGATTTTCTCCATTAGGTCTGACGTTGGGCTTGCTACCCGATATGATGGACGTACTGTTCGTTCGGATGTTGGGCTTGGTACCCGACTTGATGGATTTCCTGTTGGGCATGGTGCGTGATATGATGGACGTTGTTGGACGATGGGATGGGTATGGTACGTGTTATGATGGACGTTTGGCTTGGTAAGGACGCAAGACTTGGACAAATATTAGGTTGGTATTTGTTGCCGTTTGAAGTTTAGCGGTTATTGTACAGTGGCGCTAATAACTAGTGTCCCAGCTGTCATTAAGTATGGCTTGCTCTGTGCTGTATTAATGTCTGTCAGATGTTGAATACAGTGGGGAAGTGTAGGAACATGCTTGTATATCTCAGTTGAAACTATTAAAGCTTCGACAGTGCTATTATAGATAAAAATACGGTTTACTTTTTGGCGAGACACCTCTTATTAGGCAGACTGTACAGTTTGCCACAAGTTGTTTCCAGACTGGGAAATTAGTGTTGCGGATCTACTTGCCCCGGGCTAGTGTCTTCTGAAATGTACTTGCCCTGACAGTTTTTTTCACTTGCCCTGTCATATTTTTTACTTGCTATAATACATTTTAAAGAATTTCGCTAGTTAAGTACCGGTACCACATATATTCACAAACATGCCACCAGCTTCTATAAATTAGTTATTTTATGTTCACAGTATATACCGTACTTATTGAGTTTTGGGAAACTCCTGCATTACTGATGTTTTGGACATAGCAATAGTATTTGTTATTGCACGTTGATGGTAAAAACGTTGAATATAAGAAGAGAACATTGAAAGTTTCCATTTATTAGGTTATTTACATCTTTCCCATTCCGGGATGCCCAGGCCTCTTCAATTTAAATGTTTGTTCTCCACTCTCCCTCCTCTTCTCTTTCTTGCATTACGGTACTACCACTTTATCCCCTCACTCCAATATATATTATAGTTTATTTTATTTAGATTCTCCTATTGATAATCCTTTCAAAGCTCCTCTGGCAAGGCTTTATTTTGTCAACATATGATATGTTCTCATAACTGTCTCTAATATTATCTTTCTTTTCTAACATTTCAATCGTTATCTATTGTTTTGCATTGTCAATTCACCTTCCTTCATCAGGGCCTCAGACTTTTTATCATAAATGTAAGTGCATTAAGACTTCATTATATTCCGCCGATAAGCATTAGCTCCCTGACACTTTTATAGTCAAAATAACATTTCAAATAAACATACTGTTCCTTGTAAATATTGATCTCTCATTTTACATTACATAACTTAATAGGCTATTCTCATTAAATGTACCTTCTCCTATCTAGGCTTCTGTCCAACTTCCATCCCCTACATGTGTTCCGTTGATGAATATTAATTTTTACGCTGTTTCACGTCTTCATTTTTTTTTCTTGGGCCTGAAACCAGTGCAGTGTCATCAATAAATGGCTTGTATATGGGATTAGGTGTCAGACTACTGATTCTCATACTTTAGTCCTTTCAGATTTGTTTATCACTATTTGCATCGTACTGTATGTAATCTTGTCCGTAATTCTTTCCCCTGGGATCTCAGGCATTGACTACAAATAATCAATATAGCCTATTGTGAGTGAAACAATTATCATGACAACATACAGAATTATCCTTATACTAGGTTACTGAGTGTTAGTAATGCAAGAGAGAGGAAAATTATGTTATTACCTCTTTACTTTTCTCCTGCCCTTGTTGTTGTTGTTGTTGTTCCCCAAGCTGCCTGGCCGAACAGCCCCAAGGCCCCGAGCAATTCCAAGGCCATAACCGAGCGCCCCTACAGAAAATGTTGCTGAATGACTAAATATAATCTATAATAATTATTATGATATTATTTAAACTAAATATTTGGGAAATACAGCCGGCTGCTACTTTACTGTTCTTATAACACCAACACAGGATCAAGTCACTTTTGATAATGAACTAGAACACTACGTCTTGGTGTCTCACAAGTTAGTTCATGTAGGTTTTATTGACATTTAGTTAAAATATAATCATATTTGTTTATATTAATCTATTGTTTCGAATTTGTCTTACTTATTCGGCTATTATATCCTGATCTTATTAGATAATATCCTACCATTTCATCATAAACTATTTTGTACAGCCAAATCTACCCTAAGCTATCTTAGTAAACCAACAACAAATGTATCGTATCTTAACCTAAGTTGATTTAGCTTTCCTAACTCAAGATATCTTAATTTGGCCAAATTACAGTCACTCTAACATAGCCCTATCTAAGCTACCGTAACCTAATTAAGTTCCTCATCTTAACATCTGTGCCCTCTTTCGTGGTTAGCTATGTATGAACATTATTTAACCTAATTGATGACTTCCAAAAGAGATTGACAGTAAAGTTAAAACAAAAAATATATATATTTCTCAATTTCCCTCATCCCTATAAACTTCTTAGCTATTGTTGTTTACCATCCTTGAATATTGAATATTGTTAAAACAGGCAAAACCATACATAAATCTTAATTTTCAATGAATCTATAAACGATCAAAATAATGCTAACCTTTATGGTTGACACGTGTAGCTTATAAAATTGACTACGGCTAAAACACCTCATACTTCTAGGAACAACAAGCCTTAGTCAAAGTCAAATTTTTATTGAATTACGGTACATTACATATTCATAGTTCATTACTAACATAAACCGGAGGGAGAGAGAGAGAGAGAGATGGATGGAGAGAGAGAGAGAGATGTATATGTTTACGGCTGTACTGAATGTGAAACCACGACACTGACATAAGGAAGATCTATTTGTCTGTCAAATTGTTACAACAAAATTCTAATATTCCGATCACAGAAAATCCAAAAATCCTAATAGCTGGAATTATCGAAAATCAGATGATAATAACATTCAAATGGGGATTAATAGAACATATAATCAAAGTGCACGCCAATATCGGCGAAGTGGAGACAAGCGTAGGTGCAGACGAAGCTAATCTGCTACCCTCCAAACAGCTGCTATGGATTTACCCTAATTATTGTATAACACGGTGACATAGGATTTAACCGGCTACATTTAGCCCAACGTGTATTACTCAAATATCCTGTTTTTGTTATCTGTTTATTGAACATATTTATGTTATTGTATCCGATATAAATCAATATTGGCAGTACAGGAACACTGAGAGTAATCGGAATAAATATAAACAGGAGAGGAATAGATATTTTAACATAATTAGGCAAGTTAAAATGAACTATGAGAAGAACATAGTAAATAAATGTGAAAGTGATCCTAGATTATTTTATAAATATATAAACAGTAAGTTGAAGGTAAAGAAACAAATTACTAAATTAAGAGTTGATGCTAGGACGTATGAAAATGTATCGGACATGTGCGAGGTAATGAATAACAAATTGGGGTCAGTTTTTACTAGAGAGGAAGGTTTTGACGAACCACAGGCGGGAGTACTGGAGAGTGGTCTTAGTAAGATTGAAATAACTAGAGATGAGCTGTTATCTGCGATGAGAGGACTTGAAGTAAGGAAAGCTATGGGACCGGATGAATTGTCTGCCTGGGTTTTAAAGGAGTGTGCAGAGCAATTAGTGGAGCCAGTGAGGGACATAATTCAAGCTTCCTTAGATAAAGGACAGGTTCCTGTTGAATGGAAAAGAGCTAATATCATTCCGATATACAAGAATGGAAACCCTGAGGACCCTCTAAACTATAGACCAGTTTCACTTACTAGTATTGTATGCAAGATTTGTGAAAAGCTAATTAGGAAGAGATGGATGAAAATGTTGGAGAGAAAGAAGATAATAACCCCAAAGCAATTTGGATTCAGAGAAGGGACATCTTGTGTTACCAGTTTGCTATGTTATTACAGTAGGGTGATAGATGTACTCCAAGAAAGAGGCGGATGGGTGGACTGCGTATACTTAGACCTTTCCAAAGCATTCGATAAGGTACCACATAAGAGATTGTTATCTAAGCTTGTGACGCTAGGATGTGTCAGGGGGAATTTGCTGAAATGGATGGAGAGCTATTTAACAGATAGGGAAATGAGGACCAACATTAGAGGAACTTACTCATCGTGGCGGAAAGTTGAGAGTGGTGTGCCACAGGGATCTGTGTTGGCACCTCTCATGTTCCTTATGTACGTGAATGACCTGCCGATAGGCATAAACTCCTACATGTCAATATTTGCAGATGACGTAAAAATTATGAGACAAATAACAAATAAAAGTAGTTGTGAGGAGCTGCAAGGGGATTTGGATAAAATATACGAATGGAGCACCAAGTGGAAAATGAAATTTAATATAAGTAAATGCCATGTGTTAAATATGGGAAGAAGTGTGAATAGACCAAATTGGGAGTACAGGATGGGAGATAATATAATTAGCAAGGCCGGAAAAGAAAAGGATTTAGGGTTGATTATACAAGATAATTTGTCGCCAGAGAAACATATTAACAAGCTCTTTAGCGGAATGTATGCAATGGCCGGGAATATGAAAGTTGCTCTGAACTACTTGGATGAGACCATGGTAGCGAAAATTATGAAGAGTATGATTAGACCAAGATTGGAGTATGCAGCAGTGGTGTGGTCCCCGCATCTAAAGAAGCATATTCACAAGTTAGAAAGAATCCAGAGAGCAGTTACTAGATTGGTTCCAAGTCTCAGAGAGCTGCCATATGAAGGGAAGCTAGACAAATTAAATCTACCGAGTCTAAAAGAGAGGAGAGAGAGGGGAGACATGATAATGATGTACAAATGCACCCGGGGGCTGGAGAGGCTGGATAGGGAGGATATATTAATTATGGATACAGGAATAACTAGAGGCCACAGCTACAAAGTAAAAAGACCTACCTGCAAGAACGATATCAGGAAGTTTAGCTTCCCCTATAGATGTATTGACAAATGGAATGGGCTGGAGGAGGAGGTGGTAGGGGCAAGGAATATCCATATTTTCAAGAAAAAATTGGATAAAAAGTAGACTGAGAGACGGGACAACACGAGCTTAGCTCAACTCCTGTAAACTACAATTAGGTAAATACAGTACTGTATATGATTATAATGGGTTTTTTCCACCTGATGGTAAATTGCTGTCTTCATCTTCTGTACTCGGCTATTATTCAAATTTTGTAGCAAAATCTGTTGTTAATTATGAGAACTTACTTTCTAATGTTTTTGTTAGTTATCGAGAAATTAGTTGTTAGGTGATTAAATTTACCGTCAGATAAAATATAACCGAGTATAATGCTCTCTGCCGAAAACATTACAGAAATGACAACCGATCGGATGTGCTGGTCTCTATTTATTAAAGGGTCATCGCACCGAGGAGCGTCACAGCAGCCATGTTTTCATATAATAATTATCTACCGGTATTTGATATTATATGATTACTATTATATATTCTATTGAAGCATTATGTAATGAAGTATTACAAACATTAACTTGTCCCCCGGGCAACTGCCGGGCAGACTAACATTGAAAATCACTAGCCCGGCTACATGTCAGGGCTAGTCCGGGATGCCGGGCTATACCTAATTTCCCAGCCTGGTTGTTTCTAGTGGATATCTTGCGTATAATGGTAAAATCGCTTTAAGTATTTATTAGTTTACTAATCTGAGGTTAACCAGTGCACAAGAACAATAAATTAAATGTGCTCAACTGCTCATTATATTTTCATGTAAATCACATAGGACCAGCAGTTATGTGTTTACCTATTTGTATTTGCCTATTTGTAGTATACAGGAGTTGAGCTTTTTAGGCTCGTATTGTCCCGCTTCCTGAGTTACAATGATCTAACTTTGCCTTAAAAATATGAATGTTTTTGACACACACCACTTCCTCTTCCAACTGATTCCATTTACTTATACTTCTGTAAGGGAAACTATACCTTCTCACATCTCCTTTACATCTTCCTTTCATTAGCTTATATCTATGCCCCCTAGTATGTGGGCTACTGTACATGCTTTGTAAATCTATTTTCTACTTATAACTGTAAATTAGGAAGTTTCGGTGAAAGTTATAGGTCTATCTATCTATATGCTCAGGCCCAATCCACACTTTTGAGTGAGGGAGAAGTCCACAAAAAAGATAAAGCTCAAATTTTGGTTTTCGAGCACCGGTGAATTCTGCGGAAAAATTGGCGCTTGTGAGAAATAAGTAACATGCTTATTATTATTATTATTATTAAGTTTGAAAAGGAATTTGAGCGTATAAAATATTAGGATAGGAAATGGCATAGAATCCATATAACTAATATTTGTTCTATTTGTATTACAGCACCAGACCTGGACATATCATACCTGGAATCAACGATGATGGCCAGGCAGTCTGGGGAACAACAAGAACAAAAACAGCAACAACAAGAACAAGACTACTACTCTCCAAGACTGGACCTGGAGTGGCGACGGCTACATTGTGCATTCACCTCCCGGGGCTGCCGACCCTCCCGGCCTGGGACCAAATCGCAGATTGGTAGGGGGACCAGGGCCAGGTAAAGACTTCATTGGGCCCTGGTGCTGTGAATGATTGTGGGCCCCTATAAATTGATAGGCGGGCCGCGAGCGAAGCGAGCGAATCCAGGTGGGGGGTTCGGGTGGGCGCTTTAAGCCCCCCCCGAGATTTTTTTTGAATTTGACTACTTAATACACTCAATCTGAAGCCATATGTGGTTTTATAAATAGCACATTATCAAACTAATGATTCTAAGGAACTCTGCTTTGATTTTAGCTTTAGCTTTTTCTATATGGTTAATAATTTATTGTATTAAACTCAATTTACATTTCCAATTTGGTATATAAATACTGTAAACACACAATCCTCTCAGAGCTTTATTAACCCTCTCCGACATATGACGCGATTTTGAGCCTATTAGGGATACTTTAAAACTTTTGGTACCATCAGGGGTATTTATAAACCTTTAGTTTAGTTACTTCAACCTCTGCAGTTGTCTTTGAGTTAGCTGTGGGCAGAAAACTAATTTTGGAGAGGTAATTATAAGAGTGAGAGAACTCTATTTCTTATTGCTAATCTGGCAACCTCTGCATCATATGAGTCTGAAGGGGTTAAACACTTGAACAGTAAATGTACTGTATATTTGTGGACATTCATTTTGGAAATTCAAAGCTAATTCGCATAATTGAAAGTAACCAAAGTAATCGTGTGTGATACATGTGATATCATATGTACAGAGTATGTAGGGCTTAGGCCAACTTAAATTATATTTGTTTAATAAATTACATATGCACATAAATTCATAATCACATATTACTATTATTTAAGAAACTCTCCTTTCCTTGCTTTCTTGGCAGCAAAACAGTTAATGACATCATCAAAATTGATTTTTCGTGCCAAATCACTCTCGATGCTTAAAAGACTTAAAGATGATAATCTTTCTTGGCCCATTATGCTTCTCAAGTGATTCTTAATCAACTTTAACTTGCTGAAAGACCTTTCTGCAGAAGCAACTGTTACTGGCAAGGTCAACAAAATTCTCAAGGCTATACATGTATTTGGAAACAAATCTTCTAGTTTTAACTTTGCAAGCTTATTAAGTAGTTGAAGTGGAGAGAGGCTGAGCGAGGTGTCATCTAAATTTGCCCTATGTATAGTTTTAAGGTGTAGAATTTCATCTCTAATTTTTTCACAAGATACATCTTTGCTGTACTGTGGCAAAATATATACGGTCATTACAGATTTCTTCATCTGTCATATCAAGGTATAGCCAAAGGAATCTATGCAGTTTGTTAATCTGAAAGATGGCTTGTATCGCTTGTCTATTTCCTCACACACATTGTCAATAACTTTGTAAAACACATCTTCCTTAAAACTATTTTCTTCTGACTCTACATTTGTATTTGCCGTTTCAGTTGACACTTCATCATAGAATGTCTTTCTTTTTCGAGTGACTGGAAAGACTGGGTCAATGTTCATGGAAGTGGCAACTACTTTTGCTTCCTCATAAATTAAATGCCATTTATTTCCGAGACTCTTTAATTCAATTTGCAAATCCTCTAAATTCTTTACTTCAACGTCTATGGTAGAACACTGAGCTTGAATCACCTGATTTCTTTGATCTATTGACCTTAGGACCTTAAACCAAAAAGCAGCCATCAAAATGCACTCAAAAGAAGACACATACTTAATAGAAGCTGCCAATATACTTTAGCCTTAGCTGTTAAACTCTTCAGCTTAGATATTTCTGTAAGTGCAGATATAATGCCAGGTAAATGATGTGCAAAGGGCCTGACACTGGCAACTCTATCTGTCCATCAGGTTCCAGATAAACCATGAAGAGATGCCCCAATGTGACTCTTCAGTATCTCCCAGCATTTGGGGCTACTAGAACAAATATTATAAATTGTTTGTACCATCCCAAAAAGTAACTACCTCTTTGCAACAAGCATTCATACGCATTCATACACAGACGACTCAACCTTACACTACTCCATTAGTTTTTCAGAACGCCCCAGCCAGCAATCCCTCAACGACAAACGTAATGAAGCCATAGATCTCTTAAATTCTGATCTAACTACTATTTCCAATTGGGGCAGAGAAAACCTTGTTAACTTTAATGCTTCCAAAACCCAATTTCTCCATCTATCTACCCGTCAGGATCTCCCAGCGGACTATCCCTTATTCTTCAACAATACAAAAATCAACCCTTCATCTTCTCTCAATATTCTTGGTGTCTCTTTTTCTTCTGCTCTCATTTGGAAGGACCATATTACCAGTCTTGCTAAGGCAGCCTCCCAGAAGCTGGGTGTGCTCAACCGCCTTAGGGGGTTCTTTTCCCCTGCACAGCTTCTTGCTCTGTACAGGGGCATATTGCGCCCTTGTATTGAGTATTGTTCACATGTGTGGGGAGGTTCTTCTCACACCGCTCTCCTAGACAAAGTTGAAAGGAAGGCCTTTCGTATCATTAACTCCCGTCCACTCACCAACTCTCTGCAATCTCTCTCTCTCCGCCGCAATGTTGCATCTCTTTCGTTATTCTATCGCTACTATAGTAATCAGTGTTCCTCAGAGCTATCCCAGTGCATACCACCTCCTTTACGTAGAGCACGTGGTACCCGTCTTGCAACTCAATCCCACGCCTACTGTGCAACTCTCCAACCCAAGAGTTAAACGTTACTCTCAAACTTTCTTCTACTCAACAGCTGAGCTCTGGAACGCTCTCCCAGAATCAGTCTTTCCCTCTTCCTATGACTTAAATTGCTTCAAACTCTGTGTGTCCAGGCATTTTGGCTAGAACGTCCCTTGATTTTGGCCCTGTCACTCTTTCAACTATGGGGGAGGCACTCGCTATAGGCAGTTATGCCTTTTGCCTCCCTCAATCACATAGAAAAAAAACAAAAAAAACAAAAAAGCAGCTGCATCAGAGCCACACAAATTTAAGGAATGACAACCACATGATGAGAACAAGCAGAGAGGATTCTTTCTTTTAAGATGACTCTGAACTCCATTGTACTCTCCTGACATATTGCTAGCATTGTCGTATCCCTGACCTCTACAATCTTCAAAAGGAATATCCGATTCAAAAAGAAATTTTAATATCATCTCCGAAATTTCTGCCCCCGTCTTCTTACTGTCATCAATAAATGAAAGAAACTTCTCTTGAATCTTGTACTCCCCACATTCATCACAAGTTAGATATCTCGGTATGAATGTACTTTGCTCAGTATGTGAAATGTCTGGAGTGGCATCAACCATTATTGAATAATATTTAGCCTGTTCACGTTCATTATGGATAGAAGCTTTAACCTTTTCAGCACATGGTTGAATGAATCCATTTTGTGAAGAATAAGAAAGATAATGAGCCTGAAGACGCTTACCCTCCTTCTGAGCTTCTCTCACTTTAGATACATGATCATGAAGAAGTGGATCATGACGAGAAAGAAGCCCAATTAGGGCAAGAAAATTTCCGTTATTTCTATCACCTATCTTGCTAGAGTCCCCTTGAAATGAAAGGCCTCTCTCCCATAGTCAGTATGATATCCAAGATTTTTTTCTGAATTAACTTCCATTTACTTTGTTCAGACTGAATAGATCTCAGTAATTGATCATCAATTCCAGATTAATTTCGCAACCTTGCTTCTAACTGACGCCAATCAAGATAACATTGTTTGTGGTAATATGTTTGTTCAGGAATGCGGTTATAGAGTTTTTTCCATAACGATTCTTTTCCTATGCCACATGTTGCCAAATGTGAAGGTGTTGTTGGATGCTGTGTACACCCTGCAATAAACAATCGGCAAGGGAAACAAAAAAGTGCACTCTTAGTCTGACTATAAACTAACCAAGCTCGTTTCCCAGTTTCACCATTCGGTCTTGGAACTTTCAAAACTGTGTATGGGAAGAAGTTACCCTTATGATCTGGAGCAATTTGACTAGGTACTGCCTGGGGGCCCTTCCTAACATAATCTTCAATCTGTGCCTGTGACGGTCTATCAGGGATCAAACCAATATCGCTATCATCACTACGTTGTTCAATATCTTTAGCAGGCTGGGAAACTAGTGTTCCAGATCTAGTTGCCCCGGGCTAGTGAATTCAGAAATTTACTTGCCCTGATATATTCCTTACTTGCCCTGATATTTTTGTACTTGCCCTGAATATGAAATTTGTTGAATTAATACAAATTATGCTATATACTGTATATACAGTATATAATGTTTTTTTAGTTATTTTGTTTTGTTTTATTCAATAGATTTTTTTTCTTAGGGGAATACAAAGGTTGCACATAGCAAAACAATAGCTTTCACAAGTTAGCATATAAAGACAGTGACAAAGTTACAAACAATGCAATACCATCAGATGATTAGTTATCTAATTAATATGTCAAAAATAACTAATACGGTACCAGTAAGTAATAAGCTGTCAGTGTACAGTTATATTATAGAAAACTTATGAAATCATACTCATGTTGAATATTAAGTAAGGTAAACCTCTGCAGAAAACTCATTCTGAAATTTGAACTAAATAAATAACTATCTATCTATCTATCTATCTATTTATCTGTCTGTCTGTATGTGTGTGTGTGTGTGTGTGTGTAAGTGTAGATATTATATTGCAAAATTCATGGTTCACATCTCTAATGAATGCGAAGGAGTAGCTTTAGTTTATGATAATAAATATTGCTGATTTTTTTTTTTTTTTTTTTTTTTTTTTATATAGAAAATAGAAATATGTCCAGAAAGTGAGTGATAGTCATCTTTAATCGACATTCGACACCCGGTACTTATTACTTAAGCCCATGGCCTCCCAACCAATGTCTGCAATGGCAGACATTAAGGGCGAAGTAGACCAATGTTGTATTTAGAACGTGAATACAAGACCCTGATCAGCATGATCGAATTGATTACACTGGTTACAAACTAAATTCACCACCACAGCCATTCCAACAGTATGACTATGATAACACACATTTCACTTGAACCCCCATACACAAATAATAATTCGCGGTTAGACATTATCAATTACCAACCCTCCCACGAAACAAGATACAAAATCGAACGAACTGAACGTTGCCTCTATGCTGGAGCTTAGTTTGTACCCATCCCCTCAGGGATCAAGTTGTCTGGCAATACATATAGTTTTATTTAGGCCTAGGCATACTTTACATTGTACAGTAGGAGAACAGAGACTGCAGAGTATCATATATATATTTTTGTATTAAAAATTGTGTAACTAAATCCTTAAGATTGTTTATAAACACATTTTTGTAACATTAAGTAAATATCTTAGGTAGAAAACATAGGTGGAGTAGCTTACCAACAATGTTCACTTAAGAGGCGAGTCAATAAGAGAAATCTATCGTCTGACAGACTGACTAGGCTAGATACAAAAAGTTAACAAACTATTTTAAAACAACGGTTTTACCTAGTTGTACTTGTTGATGGTGGTTGTTTTAGTGTTAAGAATCTTGTCAAGGAAGCCTGTTGTTTCTTAGACACACTCATTATAGTACATTTTCTCACTAAATACGTGCTTCCCCGGCGACAATTGAAACACTAATGTTATTGATGAAGAGCGGCGAGCGAGCCGCCTATTCGGAAGTACCTCTTCTCTATCCAACCGTCCAACGGTTATAATATTATGTAGGCCTACGGGGGGGGGGGGGGGGAGGAGATAGAGAGAATAGTGACGTGAAATTAACGTGAATCGAAAACCAGCCGTTAAGTTACCAGTAACCAATGGTCGTTGAAAGTGGAAATAGTAGATACATCTGCCTGTCTCTTATACTTTATTTATATTTATGGAAAGTGTGTATGTTTGTTTTTATAATTATTTTAGCATTTTTCAAGGGTTAAAAGGCAAAAAATTCGACTTGTGCCCCGGGCAACCGCCGGGCAGACCAACATTAAAAAGCACTTGCCCGGCAACATATCTGGGCTAGCCGGGCTGCCGGGCTATACCTAATTTCCCAGCCTGAATTCTTTAGATTCAGTTTCTGGAACTAATACGACCTTTTCAGTTTCTACTTCCTGTTGAGCCTCTAATAAATAGTAATACACTTGGACGTTGAAGGCAAGTTTTCATGTTTATCTACACTAGGCTTATCTGTTACTTTCTTCAGACCCACTTCAAATAAGGTTCTGGCACACTTTGAAGCAGACTCTTCCCTAGCTTGTTTCTCTTTTCTCTTTTGTGCACCTGACTTATGAGGATACATTATGCAATCTGAAACAAAATGAAGACAGTCCTGTATTCTCCAAAGCATAATGGTATTTGTGTACAGAAAATGAGAAAATAAATAAATACAAATGAACACCAGTAAACTGTTGACTCTAGTGGTATATAATAATGCATAAGCAATTAAGCATAACCTAATGATTTAAATAACACATTTATTCCGACTCTAGTCTCGAACCACCGACATTCAAATCCTTACGGTCGGTTCTTGTCGGGCTTGGATACAAAAAAAAAATAATAATAATATATATATATTATTAACTATACTCCTAAAATTGATTTATGAAATTTACAAACACATGTGGCAGTCCGTGGATTCGAACCCAGGATGCTCACACCGAATATCAACACCTTATGCATCGCACCACAAAGACAGTTATATATATATATATATATTATTATTTTTTATATATAATATATATATATATATATTATTATGTAATGGGTGGCGTAGTAATGAGTAATGAACTAATGATAGGCAGGAAACAATGACAAAATAGGTACGTTGTGAGCTTTTAGTTGAGAGTCCAAACTAAGAAGTAAGAGTAGATCGAATTCTGACTAGGCCCAAGTTGACAAAAGCTAGGCTACAATTAAATTGTATATTTTACGAGCCAATATTATTTCTTTTGGGGCTGCCTAATCCACTTCCAGTGAAGTATTGTAGATTGATATATTAACTAGACATTTTTGAAGAGTAGAATCAAACGAAAATCACCACTCACCAGTCCACACATTTAGCCTAATTCTGAATACTAGATTTTACGGTTTTTACCTGTCTTCAGCTACAGACAATTATATTAAGAGTAGACAGGATCTCCCTATGATGAGTCGACTACCAAGGGTTAAAAAATAAAGTTAGGTTTGCAACTTACTTTCCTGTAGAGTCACAAGAGTTGCAAGCTGAGAGTGAGTGCACGCAGCACCCTACCTCCGTCATTAGGCTAATAACGGGTTCAAACTGATAGCTGTGACTCATTACTTGTCTCCCATACACAAGTTCTAGACGGAAGCAAATAACCAGTTGCCACCAGTCACTTGTGATGATACCGTGTTATGAATTTATGATCTATAATAATGAATCTAATGACATATTTAAGAATATGTTTTCATTGATTAATTTAACTTTAACTTTCATAATATGCATTTAATCATTTGTTTTCATATTACCCTTTTGGCGGGTACTTTGGTTTGCCTAGTAGCTGTTATTGATTCATTTATTTTATTATTATGCTCTTAATTCATAACGCCCGGGCCCCCTGTGAGGCCGGGCCCTGGTGCTAAGATACCAGCTCCCCCCTCTCCCGGGCCTTGAGGGGGACTGCTGACTATGGAGCCGCAACAAACTCCTGCGGGGCTGTTCGGCTCGGGCAGCCTAGGGAACGACTATAACAACTGCGCTAAAAGACTACCGGTAATACTGTATTTGGTTAGTATTTTGTTCGGTATTTTAAGTTCAGCGATATTTGTACAGTTGCTCAGTGTCTAAATCTTGAGTACGAAAGTACCGTAATATTACTATGCATGAATATATTTGTTTTAAATTATCAGTTTACTAATTGTCATTTAACCAATGCATAACTCTTAATGTACAAATTAAATTTCCATGTATAAGATCACATAGGACCAGAAGTTATGTGGGCAACTGTACATGCTCTATTGTAAATTTAGTTTCAATATGTAATATAAAATAGGAAGTTCCAGTGCAAGTTAAAGTAATGTTTGATTAACCTGACAAGCGCGATATAGACCTAGGTGCTAGGGTAGTTATTTGTGCATTTCTAGCCCTGGATTCTGACAGAATTCGTTATATTTACAATATAAAGCATTATTTGTTTTTGGTATGCTTTTATTTTACATATATGATGTATATATGAACCTTCAAGAGTGCTAAAATAAGTGGGAAAAGCATTTGGGTGGTGAAAAACGAAGATATTGGCCACCCGGTCATAATCTCAGGCGAGAGAGAGCCACAGGCAGCCCTCCCCTCTCGCTGTCTGGGAGTCAACTGAGACGAGCGGGGCGGTGTGTGCCGGTGTCTGGGTGTTGCATAACGATCTTTTATGCAACCCACTTGTGCTACATTATCGCGGGAGAGAAAAATAACCGATAAATGATGATAATAAGAGGATAAATAGGTGATAATTGAGGAGGGTGGGGAGGGGGGAATAAGGTGGGGAAGGAGGGAAGGGGGAGGGGTGAGAAACACATGGATGAGTACTAGAGGGGAATTATCTCACCTAGAGACAAAATCCTTTGTTTTGATAGGCCCTTTTTTTTTTTGGAAGGCTTTTTTTATGGTCTTGCTTCCGTGAGGCCTATCGCGTTCCCTATAGGAAGCCTTCCGTGAGGCCTATCGCGCTTGCCGGGTTAATATTTGGCTTAACCCTTCTTGCCCGGGCCGCATTTCTAAAAGTGCATGGAATTTAGATGAGCGTATCCTAGGTTAGAGTCCTTGGAGTGCCACATGTATTTGTTTATTTCATTATTTGAGTTTAGAGGTGAAGTTGGTTGGTGGAAAAAAAAATCATATTAGAATTAGTTTTCGGTAAGTTATGAAGTTTGAGCTTACATTTTATAAATGAGTTAATCTTGCAATAGGTTTTAATGTTTTTCTACTCTTAAGAGATATGTTTCCTATATCTTTTATCTTAACACCTTACGAGCGGCCTATGCGGTTTATTTATGTGTACCGCACAGCGGGGTGTTTTTAGCCAAAATAGGGCTGTTTACGTGATCATTTTCATGCCTAAATAAGACCCAGAACGTAAAACAAGTACCTATCCCTGAAAGGGCATAAACAGAGCTTTCGAATGACACCATAACGATCCTTGTATGATGGATAGTTTTCTTGCAATAACCGTGCAACGCGAGTGCAAAACGCAGGTAATTCGGTACTTTCAGTACATAATTGAGTATGTAGCGAGTGAGAGAGGGAGGAGGGAGCTGAGATTTGTGTCAGTAGGTTCGCCGCGGTGGTCTGGAGCAGTCATACGCTCGCTAGTCTCCTGCCACCACTTGTCTCTCTCTCTCAGCCACATTACGTGCTGAAATTGCCACTCGAGTTATGTCGAGCGCCGCCACATAGTCCAGCTTTATTTAACTCGACTTATGTTGCTCGCCGCTAATTAAGGGTTAAACACCCAAGGAACCATATTTGAATTAAATTAAAAAAAAAAAAAAAAAAAAAATCCTATGAGAGTTCCGTATGGAGCTCAGTGGTCTGGTTAATCTGCTCTACATAACTAACTGTAAAAAAACCGCATTGAAAAACCGGGAGTTCCTCCTAAATTAGAATACCCTGTATCTGTATTACTTGCCAGGAAAGCTAAAAAATTAATAAATGGCAGTGGTTATTTAATTAAGGGCAAAAGTCTTAAGTCCCCTGGGGGCAAGGGAATAGAATATGCCCCACGTGCCTTCTGCGTGTCGTAAGAGGCGACTAAAGAGGTTGGGTCGGTGGGCTTGCGACCCCCACCCGGAAAAAATACGTAAGCAAAGAAAAACGGACGAACAGCCTCGGATTGGGGGAGGTTCCTTCGTGGCCACCTCTTCGGGGATCACGGCAATAGATAGATAGATAGATAGAAAAGTCTTAATCTCGGCAAAACTATTGGGGCTAATCATGACTGACAAGAGTAGAAAAGCTTTGTTGCTCCTGCTTGATAGTTTTGGCCTAGTTATTTGGAATTTTGCTACTTTAGTTACGTGTTTTTGAGTTATAGAGGATAGTGGTAAGGAATGTTGTGGTAATCTTTAATGAATAGACTAATGATTGTGGTTTATAAAAACTTTGGAGATTTGTTAGTACAATAATCTAGGCCCTCTAGGGTACCGTATTTAATCTTCCATAATCTAAACTATACTACCTTACCTTGTTCATTGTAACTTGACATTTTTTTTTGCCAGATGCCGTAATTCCTGAGAAGGGGTGGCCATAAGATTTGGCGTTTGTCACAAATCGCTAGGTCAAGTTGCCCGGGCTTGATATCTACCAATAATATTTTTGAGAGTGAATATTCGATCCGCCGACCCTTTGATCAGCAGCAGACTCTCTACCGATGTATGCCACGGCTACAGTCTGTAATGCCATATCACACAAGAGATTTTCTAGTAAACATTCAACATTTTTCTGGCAACATGTGTAGAGTATTTTGCACTGGTATCGGAAACTAGACTGATGATAGATGAATATAGGTGACCGTCAAAATATTAAATGTTTAACTCGTGAGCTGCCTAACCAGTGTTGAGGAAAAATGTGCTAGTGTGATACCATCTCAACTGATGAGGGCTAGAGCAAATGGGCTGTGAATTTCCGGTTATTCCCTGGCTGACTGGTTAAATTCTAGGTTTTGAGTTGGTTAGTGGTAAAGAATTTGGGAATATTTAAGAATATTTAAAGAATATTTAAAGAATATTTATTTATAGCGATTTTGATTAGTTCTTTTGCATTTTTCTTGTATAGTCCCAGTTTTGGTTTGTTTATTTTGCAAGTTTTACATTATAATAGAGTACAGTAATTATTTTAAGTCGTGCACCAATTTGCAGCAAGTTAGGAGCATTATTAAGGCTTTTAAAGGGTTAAAATCTAGTGCAAATGGCCGGGAGCACAGCGGGCCAGACAGCCGACTCCCAGGGCTTACCGCCGCCCATTGACTCATGTTCCCTGTGTTCTCGAGAGGCTGGCAGTGTAGCCAGTAGTGAGCATAGCTGGGAAAAATATACCGATATATGCTAAACTCCCATGTTCGTGGCATCACTGCAAGAGTGCTACGTGGCTCGTTCTGGTCTCATTTTGAAGCTTTTAGTGCCTAGTTTTTTTGCTAAATAATTTTATTTTCATGCAGATGCTTGATTTATCATGCAGGAGGGCCTGAATATGCCCAAATGAGCCCAAAACACCCTGCTAGACAAGGGTTAAAGTAAGTTTCTGGCAAAGTAAAAGTATACAGTACAATTACAACTTATCTATAATTAATATCTACAGTGGTCAATCAAGCAAACCATTTACATATGGATACTCTGTCTATCTATCTATCTATTGCCGTGCAATGAATTGGCATGTTACTTTTAAAATCGGTTAACCAAATGTTCGCTATTGCATTAGCAAATTAACAGTTAAAAATCATATTTGGTCCCACAGTACTTTATTTATATACAATACTCTGGTGTCCCGAGTTCGAATCACGGGAGCACCATATGCTTATCTATATACAGTACTATCTATATATTCTGGTGTCCCGAGTTCGAATCCCGGGAGGACCATATGCTTATCTATATACAGTACTATCTATATATTCTGGTGTCCCGAGTTCGAATCCCGGGAGGACCATATGCTTTCATTAACCCTTAACTGTCGGCGCGCAACATAAGTCGAGTTAAATAAAGCTGGACTATGTGGCGGCGCTCGACATAGGTCGTGTGGCAATTTCAGCACGTAATGTTGCTGAGAGAGAGAGACAAGTGGTGGCAGGAGAGTAGCGAGCGTATGACTGCTCCAGACCACCGCGGCGAACCTACTGACACGAATCCCACCTCCTCCCTCCCTCTCTCACTCGCTATATACGGAATTGTATGGGGAAAGTGCCTAATTACATGCTTTTTGCACTCGCGTTGCACGGTTATTGCAAGAAAACTAGCCATCATAAAAGGATCGTTATGGTGTCATTCGAAAGCTCTGTTTATGCCCTTTCAGGGATAGATACTTGTTTTACGTTCTGGGTCTTATTTAGGCATGAAAATGATCACGTAAACAGCCCTATTTTGGCTAAAAACACCCCGCTGGGCGGTACATATAAATAAACCGCCTAGGCCGCTAATAAGGTGTTAAAATACATTTGGGTTTGTAATTGATTAATGTTAAGAACAGAGTGTTACTTCTATCCCCAAATGTATTTTTAGTATATTACCTATGTGCCTATGATGGCAGCCTGTTCAGTAAATATTCCAGAATGTATCAGCCGTAGTATCTGTACCATAAAGAGAACGTGGCGGTTATTAGTATAGACATTGAAAGTGCGGGTCTGTCCCATGGTGCGCGGAATACCTCCCTCCTCCCCATTTTCTATTACAATCTCTAAATCCAGCCTATCGTGATGTATACTCTATAAACATAAATGCAGCTAAATGATATGTGAATCGTATCTATACCTTATAAGCCCTTTATACTTTGTGTTGATATGCAGTATTGTTCAGTGCTTTGAAAGGGTTAAAGTAATCTTTAATATTTGTTTTTTTGAATGACTTAGTTGTTGTTGTTGTTGTTGTTCCCTAAGCTGCCGGGCCGAACAGCCCCGAGTCCCTGAGAAAGGCCATGGCCACGATCGGGCTTTCCCACAGAGCTCTCATTGAGTGTAGATTGTGTTGTTGGCGTAAGTGGTTGTGTGAAATGCAGTCTTCTATGATGTGTTTAATGGTATGGGGTGCTGTGTTACATCCCGGGCAGGCGTCGACAACGGAGTCATCCAGTCTCTTCTGATAGCTCAGGAGAGCTGGATGGTGTCCGCATCTCAGCCTGGCCAGGTGGACTCTGTCCTCGCGAGGAAGGGAGGATTCGGAAGGATGGATTTCGGGAGGTCGTGCATGCAGCTGCGTGTTGTCTGTGAGTGAGTGGATGGATCGGTGAGAGATCTGAGTATGGATGTGCTTCTGGAAGTTGGTTCGGGGTGGGCAGGGGAGAGAGGACAATAATTGTGTGTGATACCGTGTGCTGGGTGTTGTTTTGATATTTCTTGGTGTCTGTGGGTGTGTTGCCATGTAGTTTAGTGGGTGGTCTTGGTTCGTGGAGGCTGCTGCCAGGAATTGAGTGCCTCTCATGTCCAGATGGTCTTTGACTTTGAGAATTTTGGTTTCTTGATGTAGGTGATCTGTGGGTGAAGTAGCTGTGCAGCCTGTAATGATCTTCAGGGCTTTGTTTTGAATAGTCTGTAAGGTCTTATGATGTGTTTCAGCTAGGTTAGAAGCCCAGGCTGGGCTTGCGTATTCCATCACTGATCTTATGTATTGTTTATATACTGTGGTGGTAGTTTCTTTGTTGTGTCCAAATTTGTGTGAGCAAGTGACCTGAGGGCGTTAAGTCTGGGTGTCAGTTTCTTTTTAATGTTTGTGGTGTGCTGTTTGAATGTCATTTGAGTATCATATGTTACTCCTAGGATTTTGGGTGTGTGTGTATGTGTTAGGGGTGTTGTTTATGGTGAGTTGAGGGATGTATTCGTGTTCTCCTGTCCAACTTGTGAGCAGGGTTGCGGTGGATTTGGCTGGGGCTAGATTAAGTCTGTTTGTAGTGCACCAACCATGTAGTGAGTTGAGATAGGGTTGAAGGAGATCTGTTGCTCTTTTTGGGTCATGGTGTGTGCATGTGAGTGTTATGTCATCTGCATAGGAGGCTAAGTTTATTTGGGGCGTATTGGGTGTAGTTATATCGTGCATGTACAGATTGAAGAGTGCGGGCGATAGGACGGATCCTTGTGGGACTCCGTTTGGAAAGTTTCTGATTTTAGATGACTGACCGGCAAAAGATACGTGTGCACATCTGCCTGCTAGGAAGTTGGCCAGCCACCTTTTTGTGTTGTTGTGCATGTTTGTGTTGTAGATTTTGTTTGTTAGGTTGTGGCGGGGGATGGCATCGATGGCTTTACTAATGTCGAGTGTGGCTAATAGTGATCTGTGTGGTGGTCTAGCTGAGTTGATGCCGTCGAAAGCTCTTTGTGTAAGGTCTGTGAGAAGAGTGTTGTGGAGTGCAGTGGCCTAAAGCCATGTTGTGTTGGAGCTAGGGGTAGGTCAGGTGTAATTAGTTGTAATACTAGGCGTTCCATGACTTTGGAGGAGGAGCAAAGAAGTGTGATGGGGCGGTGCGAGGTGGGTAGCGTGGGGTCTTTGTTGGGTTTGGGGAATGTGATGATGATACCATGCTTCCAAATGTCTGGTATTGTGTTGTGTGAATAGCTGTAGTTTGATATGTTAGTGAGTGCTTGTATGCCTTGTGGTCCCAGGTGTCTGAGGTGTATGTTGCTTATGTTGTCTAGGCCACAGGCGGGTGAGTGCTTGATATTGTTGATGATATGCTTTGTCTGGTGATTGGTGAAGGGTGTATAGTCAGGGTCTGTGGGGAATTGTCTCTTACGTCGGATGACACGTCGGTCGTCTTTGTGAGGTTTTAGGTGGCTGACATGTGAAAAGTGATTGATGAGAGTGTTTGCTTGTTGTTTACATGAAGGAGTAGAGTCTGTTGTTGTGATTGCAGCATGTGATTGTGTTGTGTTGCTGTTGGAAAGTGTGATGCTGTTTAGTGTTTTGTAGTGTTTTTTGGGGTTTGTTTTGTGATCAAGTGTTTGTAGGAAGTTTTTCCAATTTAGTTTTTGTTGTTCTTGTATTTTGTTGTTAGTTTGGGTGTTGAGTGCTTGAATTTGTTGTGTGATGTCTTGTGTGTGGGGTGCTGGGGAGTGTTTCAGTATGTCGCGTTGTCTGATGAGGTTTTGAATTTCTGGTGTGAAGTTGGGGTTGTGTCTTTTCCTGTTACCTCTTGGAATGTGTTTCTTGTCAGCGTTTTGGATCGTTTTATTGAGTATGTGTACAGCATTGTTGATGTTAGTGATGGGTGTACTGTTTAGAGTTGTGAAGTGTTGTTCTGTCTCATTTGTGAATGCTTCCCAGTTAGCTCTTTTATAATTGGTGTATGTGTGTTTGTGGCTAGCTGGGGTGAGTCTGGTTTTGGTGGTGATAATGATCGGGAGGTGGTCAGAGCCTAAGGTTCTGACCACCCTCCAGGATGTTGTGGGGGCGAGTTCTGGGGAGCAAAAGGTGATGTCAGGAGATGATGGGTTATAGAGGGCTTGGTGAGGAATATGGGTATGTTGATGGATGTCGTTAACCCTTATTTAGCGGCGAGCAACATAAGTCGAGTTAAATAAAGCTGGACTATGTGGCGGCGCTCGACATAACTCGAGTGGCAATTTCAGCACGTAATGTGGCTGAGAGAGAGAGACAAGTGGTGGCAGGAGACTAGCGAGCGTATGACTGCTCCAGACCACCGCGGCGAACCTACTGACACAAATCTCAGCTCCCTCCTCCCTCTCTCACTCGCTACATACTCAATTATGTACTGAAAGTACCGAATTACCTGCTTTTTGCACTCGCGTTGCACGGTTATTGCAAGAAAACTATCCATCATACAAGGATCGTTATGGTGTCATTCGAAAGCTCTGTTTATGCCCTTTCAGGGATAGGTACTTGTTCTACGTTCTGGGTCTTATTTAGGCATGAAAATGATCACGTAAACAGCCCTATTTTGGCTAAAAACACCCCGCTGTGCGGTACACATAAATAAACCGCATAGGCCGCTCGTAAGGTGTTAAGGATGATGAGGTTATCGGTTTGGTTTTGTAGTACCAGCCCTCTGTCTGTGTCGGGGTTGTCGACAAACCAGGCCGACGTCTTGGCGTTGAATTCACCACCCAGGATGGTGTGTGGGGTGTTTGTGATGTGTTGTAAGTGTGGTCTGTATTAATTTGGTACTGTAGGGGATGTTTGGGGAGGGATGTCTGTGTTTATAATGGTTATGTTGGAGTTGTTGCCAGTGCGTATTTTAATTGATTGTATTTCTGTTGTGCCAGACTTAGTCTGGCAGCTTGGTGAGAAATAAGAATAAAACTTGCAAAAGAAACGGAGGATTGACACTAATGACGGAAAGTACTTAAAGAAAAAAACTGATTATGTTGGCAAGAATATTTGAAATAGAACTATAAAGTAAACTGAAAATCTGCCTTAAATGATTCTATTTGCATTCTAGTTCACAAGACCAATGCAAAATAACTGAAATAAGTTCGCAGCCAAATATAAGGTTGATACGGTACTCTCTTGAAGAATTAAATTCAGTACTGTATAATTATATAGTTGCAAATGTATAATAAATTGAGTTGTATTGTTTAACTCTTTCACACTTTTATGACAGAGGTTGCCAGATAAGCAATAAGGAATAGAGTTCTCTCACTCTTATCATTACCTCTCCAAAATTAGTTTTCTGCCCACAGCTAACTCAAAGACATCTGCAGAGGTTGAAGTAACTAAACTAAAGGTTTCTAAATACCCCTGATGGTAACAAAGGCTTTAAAGTATCCCTAATAGGCTCAGAATCGCGTCATATGCGTGTAAGTTAAATAGGAAGTTTCAGTGCAAGTTAAATAGGAAGTTTCAGTGCAAGTTAAATATTATATTAAAGTTTGAGTAATATTTGGCTTAATACTAGTCTTAATGAGTTGTATATTGTCTTTGTCCCAGTTTTGGTTTGTTTAGTTTGCAAGCTTTACATTTTAATTAACCCTCTGAGTACCAGCGACGACAACGTGTCGTCGGTAATGTTTGTTCCCCACAGACCACGACGCACAAGCATCGTCGGGGTTTAATTACTCCGGTCCTATGGTACCTAGAGGGCTCAGATTTTGTATGGGAACTGTAAGTATCCCACGCAACCATGCCGATGGTTAAAAACTCAAAGTCCAACCGCGTGCGCGTTAGCGCGCAAAAACATGGTTTTTGGGTGTTTTTGCCTTCAATTTTTTACACTTGTAAAATCTACTTTCGGGGGCTCCGTAGGACCCCTTTTTTACCTTTTTGATTGTTTTTTTTTTTTTTTTTTTGGGGGGGGGTCCTTCATTCCTAACCCCTTTGCTATTGTTTATGGAAAAAAAAAAAATCAAAACTTGCTGGGGCTCAGTGGGTTAATACTTTATTAGAAATATATATTGTTCTGTAGACCTTGAAGCTTGAAAATTCACCCCCAAAACTCCTTTTAAATAAGTTTCTAAATTTGCTTGATAGAAAAATGGGCAGTACTTCCTAAATGAGGCTGGAGCAAAAGGTGTTAACATCAGTAAAGTAATGGCGATATTAATTAAAATGTAAAACTTGCTAACTAAACAAACCAAAATTCTGACAAAGACAATATAAAGGCAAAATAACTAATCAAAATCGCTATGTGGAAACAACGCTTCAGGATAGAGAAGAGAGTCCACACAATAAAAACTGAAACAAAAAAACATCTAAGTTTTGAGTATAGTAGATAGTATCTCTACCTATTCCCTGGTTGATGTTTTGAAGAGTTGATGTTCAGAATTTTGGGCTAGTTCTTTGCAACCGGGTATATAGTTTATTGTAGGTACTTTTTGATTGTTACTTTTTGAGTTGTAAATATTATTAAAGATTTTGGCCTATTTTTAATGAATAGACTATTGAATGTTGGTGTAAAAGCTTATGATGGTAATTACCTTGGAATTCATATAACTAACCAATTTTTCCACTTTACAACACAAGGAGATTCGCACGGATCTTACAGTCTTCAATCGACGAAGATTACCAAACTTATTGGGCTATGAGCAGAGGTTGAGGACAACTGGGACTTCCGACACTGGCATATAGGAGAAAGAGAGGGGAAGAATAGAGACTTTTAAGATAGTGTCAGGAAAGTGTGATGAGAGTGTGTGTGGGAACAAGAACGAGAGGACATTCTAAGAAAATTTACAAAGAACGAAATAGGCTTGAAAAGGCAAAGAACTCATTTTGTGATAGTGATAAATGAGTGGAACGCACTGCCCCAGTATGTAGTCGATTCCGAATCAATAAAGAAGTTTGAAAGTAATCTTGATAAAGCATGGGGAAGACAAGATTTGAAGTTTGATTATAAAGCAAAAATACAGAATAGTAAAAATTTTGAGTCTGCTGCCGCCACCGCCAACACAGTGAACGACCGCAGTAGTGCAAGTACTGGTACTGAGCTGGATACACAGGCCTAGTTTGCCTTTTTCCAGAGGATCTACTGTAAGAAACTGTAATCACCATAGACGACCTACGATCTTCGAAAGCTCAGAACTTCTAAAGATCTGCAATGTCTCAAGATCTGGGATATTGGCTAGACTGGTTAGTATTTTAAGGAGTTTTGTATTTTAAGTTTAGCGGTCCTTGTACAATGAGGGAAAACCGTACTAAAAATCCAGATGGCGCTGGGGGTCTTATTGAAATGACTATCGTGTGTGATACACCATTGAGGTGTTTTGATGGTTTTCGTGATATAAGAGGTTTAATACAGTTCTCAACTATCTATGACACATAGTTGTGTAGTATATTTTTACTAGATTCATAATATGATGGTTATATACTCGTTAATGCAGTGAATATAATAATAATTAACATAATTTGATACATAAATATCAGCTTATTGAACAAGCAATTTAGTTTCATCTAATGTGGTGTGATAGGCTGGGCGAAATTTTAATACTCATTGAAGTATTGTATTTACTTCCTTTTTAGTTACTAACAAATACGTGTTTCAGTAGAAATTGGCTGAACATAAGGTATTATATTCTGTAGCTGTAGAATTTGGCAGGTTGAATGTCTGCACCTGCGCACTATAGTTTCTTTCCTACAAAACAAGCTATCGTGCGCTTTTAAGTTACCGTAAAATGCCGTAACTTCGGACATTTTTAGCGTTTTCAATTAATAACGATGTGTAGAATGGTACCAAATGTTTTATGTTGGTGTCATTGAGTAGCCAGGGAGATTACCTACTGAATCCATAACAAAAAAAAAATCTATACCTTCACCTTGCGTGGCATATAAACTATTTTGTGACGTCCGAGGTTAGGATCATAATTCCTATCTTCGGACGGGTGTTCCTAACCTCGGACACGCATATATTTGCCCATTAAACGAGAGTACTGTTCACACCACCCTAACATCGTACACCAGTAACCAAACTTCGGACATTTCGGAGGTTTAAAAAAAAAAAATATCCAAAATTACACATTCCTGTGTAGACTTCTACACATGTATATACATATCATCATCATCATCATCTCCGACGCCTTGCTTCCCCCTGGGAAACCCCCACTAGAGGATGGCCATGACAGAAACGTCTCCAAGCTACTTTGTCAAGACATGCCTCCTTTGCCCGTGCCACAATGCCCCTTCCACTACGTGGAAGTTTTTCTTCAATATATTTTTCCACTTTCTTTTCCCATACCATAGGTGGTCTTCCACTACTAGCGGTTCCACTCACCTGACTCCCATATATCTTTCTTGGCATTCTGTCTTCATCCATTCTCTGAACATGACCATACCACCTCAAAGTACTTCTCTTTATCCACTCAACCACACACAATTAATGCCCAAAGCCTGCTCTTTCCAAAAAGGACTCGTACACTTCCCTATTACGTGGCCCATCTAGCCTATTCATGCCAGCTGCCATTCTGAAAAAGCTCATCTCCACAGCTCTCAGTTTGAAGAGGTCCTCGTCACTTGCCGTCCATGTCTCGCTTCCATACGAGAGTGTTGGGAGCAGCACACTGTTTCTCAGTGACTTTTTGACTTCCTGGCTAACCATTCTTCCTTTGAGAATACTGTACTATAAAGTTCTCCAATCACCTTTCTCCCTTGCATTTTTTCTCTTTGATCTCACTCTCCATTTTACCATATTTGCATAGTACTGCTCCCAAATACTTGAAACTTTTAACCTCTTCTAGTACTTCATTTTTCAATTTTATTTTACAACTTTTCTTATGTTCTTTCTTGATTTTCTATATTGTCTTTAAATCTATAATTTCATACATTCTTCTCTTAAACAGCATTACCTCACATTTGCCTACACTGACCTTTAACTTTCTCTTTTCACATACCCTGTCAAAGTCAGTGACCACTCTCTGAAGTTCTTCAACATTTTCCGCCAACAGGACTGCATCGTCCGCATATAGGCATGTTAAAATCTTCCATGTTCTTCCCTCTGATTCCAGTCTAGCTCCCACTCCCATTGATACAGCCCTACATTCCCTAATCACTCCATCCATGTATATATTGAACAACCAAGCTGACATGACACATCCCTGTCTTACACCTACATTGACCCAAAACTTTCACTTAACTTATCCCCTACCTTCACATTTGCATTGCATTCCTATAAAAAGATTTTACTGACATTAGCAACTTTCCTCCCACACCATATACTGTTAACACATCCCACAGGCCCTCCCAGTCTACTTTGTCGTAGGCTTTTTCCAAATCCATGAATGCTGCATAGAGTTTTCTGTTTTTGGCCAGATACTTCTCTACCAACAATCGCATTGAGGCTATCTGGTCAACGCAGCCCCTGCCCTTTCTGAAACCTCCCTGTTCATCGCCTATTTTGTCATCCGTTATCTTCTGTAGCCTCTGTGTTACTACTCTTGCGTGTACCTTTCCAGGTATGCTAAGCAAGCTAATTCCCCTATAATTCTTACACTCTTCTTTACTACCCTTCCCTTTGTACAAGGGTACTATCACTGCTTTCCTCCAGTCCTCTGGTACACTTTCCTTTTCCCATGCTAATTTACATAACCTATGCATTATGTCAACAGCTTCTTCTCCTCCATATCTCAGCATTTCACCTGGGATGTTATCTACTCCAGCAGCTTTGCCCATTTTAAGTCTATTGATTGCTTCTTTTACTTCGCTGCTTATATGGCTTTCAACTACCCTGTTTATTCTACCTCTCTCCATTACTATGGATGAGATCTTTGCCTTCCCCCTACTCTTTACAGCTAAGCTACTAAAATGATCTTTCCATACTTTCACCACACCATCACCCTCTACCACTTCCCCATTCATGTCCCTCATCCTACCACCTGAGACACTCTCAGTCTTCTTCCCTCTGACTTCTTGCACAGCTCTGTAGTATGCTTTCCTGTCATTCAGAAACTGTTCACTAATCTTTCTCCCATATGCCTCATCTGTCTTCCTTTTAGCGTCTTGTATCGCCCTCTTCACTCTGTTTCAAATGTTTATATTCTTCTTTCCTCGCATCTCTAGTTTCTCTAGGTATATTCTTTTGCAGCAAACTCTTTCTTCTTTTTCACTATTTCTTCTATCTCTTTACTAAACCATGCGTTACCTTTCTTCTTCCACATTTAAAGGTTTTCTTCCCACATACTTTCTCAGCTGCTTTAATCATGGAGTCTCTTGTACCTTTCCATACTTCGTCTACAGTATTTCCCAGATCTATCATAACATCCATGTCCTTTATAGTCTCTTTCAGGATGTCCTTGTATTCTGTTGCATTACATTCTTCATTTAATTTTCTCACATTTATTCTCTCTACTGTCAGTTTTCTCTCTTTCCTCTCATATTTCCACTCTTTCCTTATCCTCACTTTTGTCAGCACTGTATAGTGGTCTGATCCCGTCAGCATACCTCTTACAGCTTTTGAATCTAAAATTCTTCCTTTTAGTCCGGAGTCCATCATGGCGTAGTCAATTAGAGATTTCTGTTCCTGCTCACCTTCACCTCTGTGCCATGTATATCTATGAATGTGACGATGTTCAAAAAATGTGTTATACATATAACCAAGCATATCTCCTTTCTTTGGCACATGATTTCATATCACAGTAATAGAGATTATATCACATTACAGACATGTATTTATGTGATGATATGAACACACTAATGTTCAGGAACTTTTGTAAACTTATTTTGTTTTGTTATTGTGTATCACATATGCCTCAAATTATATAAAATAGTTTTTCTTGAATGCAAAAAATAACTTCACATAATTAGCGATTTGCTACTTACTTAACCTTACTTAAGGTTGCTGTGTGCATATTGTAATACACTATATAATACTTATAATAAAACCTTTACACATTATATTGGTTTTACTAATACACATATACCAACAAACATGCACATATACTAACAGGCACACATATCACAGACAATGTTGTGGAGAGATGAACCCAAATAATATAATACACATATACCAACAAACATGCACATATACTAACAGGCACACATATCACAGACACATGTTGTAGAGAGATGAACCCAAATAATATAATACACATATACCAACAAACATGCACATATACTAACAGGCACACATATCACAGACACATGTTGTGGAGAGATTAACCCAAATAATATAATACACATATACCAACAAACATGCACATATACTAACAGGCACACATATCACAGACACATGTTGTAGAGAGATGAACCCAAATAATATAATACACATATACCAACAAACATGCACATATACTAACAGGCACACATATCACAGACACATATTGTAGAGAGATGAACCCAAATAATATAATACACATATACCAACAAACATGCACATATACTAACAGGCACACATATCACAGACACATGTTGTAGAGAGATGAACCCAAATAAAATAATCATGTTATCACAATGGTACCAGGTACTGCAGTAGGCCTATCTATCACATAATACAGCATTTCTAGGGCCACAGATTGATATCGAACATCATGCGACATCTTTTATCTAGTGATGGTTCTGATAAGACTTTGACAATATCCTCCTTGTCTATGTCACTATAATCATCTGTCATAGGGTTTATGAATAGGTTTGGGGTACCCTTGACATGTTTCAGAAAGTGCACATGAAGTGATGGTTCCACTTTCACTACCACAGCAATGTACTGCTTGAATGTCTTTTTATTATCAAAGGGTACCTTAGCTACCGTACTACCCAATTTGATGGAACAACGGTACCGGTACCAACATTGTGGGTAGAGGTGCTTGGTTGTGTCTCGGTTTCAGGTGCAAGGTTCCGAGTAGATGGGTTAGCGGTATGTGCTGTCTCTGCCGGAGGGTTTGGGGTAGAGGTATTTGGCTCTTGGGGATTATCAGCAGTATACTCATCATCTTCATTCTCTTCATTCATTGCTCGAGTCGATACGCTTTGTCCAGGTGACACATTTAGGCGCCTTTTACGCTTTGATTTAGGTGTGGATGTGCCGTGCCTCAATTCCTGTAAGATCACAACAACTGAGGTGTCTAAGGCAGTGGAAGGTGCTGGGATACCCGGGGCGACTTGCTCAGGTTCCGTTTCTTTGGGTAGTCTTGCAATAGTTTGTCGAGAATCAATGGGATAGATGCCACATTTCCTGAACCCACTACGTAAGTTGTTGGCAATGGTTCCTTCTATTTTTTTCCATTAATTCAGACAACAGTGCTGGGAAACAATCCTTAGGTAGGGAGCTACTCAACCTCCCAACTACAAATTTGTTGAAGTTCTCAAGAATTCTTCGCCAATGCATCTTCAGTGGACGAAATACAGCAACATCGAGTGGTTGGGTGAGGTGGGTTGAATTTGGTGGTAAGAGGACAAAGGAGATGTTATTTGCTTCACAAGCTTCAATAACACTTGGAGATACATGGCTCGCAAGGTTATCACCTAACATTACAACTCTACCTGTTCTGTTTTTGGCATAAGGTAGGGGAATTTTGAAGAACCAGTCATCAAACGAACACGAATCAAACCATCCACTTGGAGACCTATTGTATCTGCATCCTGGGGGTCCCCCTTCAGTCCACGTATCATATAAATGAAGTGCCTTGTAGACAACATACGGAGGCAAAAATTCCCCTGATGCAGTTCCAGAGAACATAATAGATATTGATGACTTTGTAGAATTCATGACTCTTTCGGGGTACTTAGTGCCCCTCCTTACAATGATTTGTTTTTTTTTACCAGGATTGTCTGTGAGGTTGGTTTCATCATAATTTATTATATTCTCTGGAGGTCTTTTCTAGGTTGTTATGAAATTCGGTTAATATGGCCCTTGTCACTTGTGCTCGTACAGTCTTTATGTTTTGGGACATACGTCTGCTGAGGGTTTGTTTGTGGCGTTTGAGAAACATTTGGGCCCATTTAAGGCCTGTCAGATTGTTGATAAAACGTGTTCTTACAACTCCACGTTTGTCTAGGTAAGCCTTCACTAGCATCCTAAGATCCAGTGTATCCAAAGGAAAACCCCACTCTGCCACTCTGCCAATATCAGTATTCTTTGACATAGCACATTTTCTTCACCTTCAGATAAGCACGTCTGACGCCCCACTGGATTACAGTGATTTTTTTTTGAGGTAGTCATGTAATGTACTTTTGCCTAATTTCCATTTCTTCGCTGCTTGACGCACACTCCAGTCTTTATTGTTCACATCATTCTTGGCACCTTCAAGTGCCTCTTTGGACACCTTAGCCATATATTTTCTCTTTGTTTTGTAAGAAGGATTTGTCACTGTTTTAGGCATTTTTATTTTTTTTATTCACTGTTCATTACGTAAAATTTTAGCATGTCCGAAGTTTAGGTTAGTTTTTTACCTGTCCGAAGTTAGGATTAATTTCTAAAAAAACTAGAAACAGTCATTATTAAATTAATTACAAAATTATGCATGAATAAGTAATAAAATCGTTTATCGGGTATTACTGACAACACTTTTCTCTGTATTATCATACAACCACATTTGTTTGTCCTAGGCAGACAAAGATTTGCAGGGTTACAATTAACATCATTTTTTTTCATCGGATTCAAGAATTTTTTTCATCCATATATTTTCGTGCTAGTTCCATAGTAGTTATACACAGTCTTTGAATATTACCCAAACTACCCATATATTTATTTTTCGCATATAATAAACCATCTTCCAATAACCGTGAAGTATTACATATTTTCGCGAAATGTCCGAAGTTTGGGTGCTGTCCGAAGTTACGGCATTTTACGGTATTTCATTAATATTTAAATGTGACACGTAGGCCACTACTCATACAGTAGGCTATATGGGACTAGGCCTAGTTATATTTGAGAAACTCATAGTATCATGCATGCATGGCTGTTAAAGATAAACATCAGAAAATGTGTGTGATAGGATTAAAATAGCTGAAATTATCTGTTGTTGTTGTTGTTGTTTTTGTTCCCCATGCTGCCTGGCCGAACAGCCCCAAGGCCCCGAGCAAGGCCAAGGCCATAACAGAGCGCCCCCACAGAACCCTCCCTGACAACCACAATAAAGCCTGGGTGACCGAAGCCACTCCATGGCGGGGAGCTGAGGAGGGTGCGGAAACGCCCGGGAAACCAAAGCCCCACCCAGGGCCCTGTGCCCCTCAGCAATTATGAAGAGAAAGTTGAGGGGTAAAGGAAAAATGTGACGCTTTGGCTTTCAATCTTGGTAGATTGGGAGGTCAATCCACGGAAGAGACGCCGTCACTGGAGATCTAGAAAATATATAAGTAAAAGGAACAGTCAGAGTAAGCTATGGGTATGGCAGAGATCGCTCAGTTCTCACTCTGATAGACCAGCCCATCACCACATGACTAGAACCCAATCCTCTCAATATCAGCTAGGAAAGGCCCTAGAAAGCCGCCTTTGGCGGGGGGATAGCTCCCCTTTCGGGGTCGGGCACCTGCTCGTATTTGTTGGCGTTTCTTTCGGCAGATAATGTTTTTTTTTGACGAGATATATGCCTCTCCTAATTTATATACAGTATATATATCCAGAATTATCCTAAATACATAAATCGGTTAGCATATTATCATATTTTTATGGGTTTTTGGACTCTGAGAATGATTATTTGATCTGTTACCACTATGTTAATGGTGGACAAGTATTATGAATGATTTTCATAGGGAAAATAATAACAAAAGATTGTTTTGACCATGTCCGAAGTTACAATGTTTTTTTTGTTTTAACACAATAGGTTAAATGATAGTGTTCTAGCTAGAGCGTTATACAAGTGTAACAAATTTCCTTTGGTGGATGTTGTCTCTGGTAATGTTACTACAAAATTATATCAGTCACAACATCATTCATACAAACAAATTTCTTCAAGGTGATAGAAGTTTGGCAGGGTAGCGAAAAATTTACATATTATAGTCACATATATAATATTTTTTTCGTGTACATATACTCATGTCAGTTCCCTAGGGCTTTTACATGCTCTTCCTTTGCCATTTCTCTAAACGGACCCCACAAAAAAAATAAAAAATTTAAAAAAGAGTTTCCATTATATAATGACAATGGCTAATTACTTATTATCGCTGATGTCCGAAGTTATCACCCAAGTCCGAAATTAGCCCACTTTTACGGTACTCTCTTGAAGAATTAAATACAGTAGGCTACTGTATAATTATATAGTTGCAAATGCAGTATCCAAAAGTAACTAAAAGATTTGACCTAATTAGTAGTGTAATAACTAAATTACTTAAAATAATTTAAAGCTAGTAAGGGTATAGTAGTATATTTAACTTGTAGAGTTAATTATTTCAATAAAATAATGCAGTGTCTGAGAATATATTGATATACAATACTCGAACCCTTTGAGCAATAGTCTAATGTTGATATTTTGACTACCATTACACATTTTTCTCTGGCTTTTAGTAGGCTAGAGTTCTTTGAGGGGTAATTAGTTGGTTATAAAATAAGCTGCCCTGGTCGACTCTTCCCAAATGCTATCGATATTGGCTTTTTTAATCTAGTAACTTTGTATAAGTTAGGAAAGTGTTTGAGATAAAATTAGTTTAATTTCAGTACCTGGTATCTGAAAGTAATGAGCCCAGATTATTAGTTATTGTGAAGTTCAGTAAACCCTATTTTGTCATTGGGAAGTTTATTTTGGGAATCTGTTTCGCCCCATGAGTTTGTCTATACCAAGATGGTTCAACCCACAATGCACTAGTGTTCAATTTGGCTTTGGGTTTTTTGTATTGAAAACTGTACTGCAAAGGTAATCTTTAAGTGTAGGAATACTCCATTCTCACATGCACCCCAACAAACTCCAACGGGGATGTTCGGGATTGGCCAGGCAGCTTGGGTAACGACAAAATCACCAACAGGGCTTTAGCAATAGTTACCCTATGAAGGTAGATAATAGGGAGTTGTCTCGGCATTTAAGGGAGACATTTTTTTCCAGCCGTTTTTGGGGATTAGGGTGTCTGGCAATAGTTATATTTATATCTGTATATACCATAGGAGAATTATCTTTGAAAATAGTTATAGAAGTCTATATCCATAAAATACTTAGAATTAATTGAAAGGTTAGATTGTTTCTGCTTGTGGCTCCAACTTGGTTATAGCATAAAAGTGAAGAGTGGTTATTAGTAGTATAGTACCTGTATATAATAATAATAGTGAAGAGTGGTTATTAGTAGTACAGTACCTATATATAATAATAATAATGAAGAGTGGTTATTAGTAGTACAGTACCTGTATATAATAATAATAGTGAAGAGTGGTTATTAGTAGTACAGTACCTGTATATAATAATAATAGTGAAGAGTGGTTATTAGTAGTACAGTACCTGTATATAATAATAATAGTGAAGAGTGGTTATTAGTAGTACAGTACCTGTATATAATAATAATAGTGAAGAGTGGTTATTAGTAGTACAGTACCTGTATATAATAATAATAGTGAAGAGTGGTTATTAGTAGTACAGTACCTGTATATAATAATAATAGTGAAGAGTGGTTATTAGTAGTACAGTACCTGTATATAATAATAATAATAAAATGGTTATTTCCACTTAACCCTCTCACGTCCTGATGCAATTTTTGAGCCTATTAGGGATACTTTAAAGCCTTTGTTACTGTCTGGGGTGTTTATAAACCTTTAGTTTAGTTACTTCAACCTCTGCAGTTGTCTTTGAGTTAGCTGTGTTGAGCCTATTGGGGATACTTTAATGCCTTTGTTACCATCAGGGGTATTTATAAACCTTTAGTTTAGTTACTTCAACCTCTGCAGTTGTCTTTGAGTTAGCTGTGTTGAGCCTATTGGGGATACTTTAAACCCTTTGTTACCATCAGGGGTATTTATAAACCTTTAGTTTAGTTACTTCAACCTCTGCAGTTGTCTTTGAGTTAGCTGTGTTGAGCCTATTGGGGATACTTTAAAGCCTTTGTTACCATAGGGGTATTTATAAACCTTTAGTTTAGTTACTTCAACCTCTGCAGTTGTCTTTGAGTTAGCTGTGTTGGGCCTATTGGGATACTTTAAACCTTTGTTACCATCAGGGGTATTTATAAACCTTTAGTTTAGTTACTTCAACCTCTGCAGTTGTCTTTGAGTTAGCTGTGTTGAGCCTATTGGGGATACTTTAAAGCCTTTGTTACCATCAGGGGTATTTATAAACCTTTAGTTTAGTTACTTCAACCTCTGCAGTTGTCTTTGAGTTAGCTGTGTTGAGCCTATTAAGGATACTTTAAAGCCTTTGTTACCATCAGGGGTATTTATAAACCTTTAGTTTAGTTACTTCAACCTCTGCAGTTATCTTTGAGTTAGCTGTGTTGAGCCTATTGGGGATACTTTAAAGCCTTTGTTACCATCAGGGGTATTTAGAAACCTTTAGTTTAGTTACTTCAACCAATGCAGTTGTCTTTGAGTTAGCTGTGTTGAGCCTATTGGGGATACTTTAAAGCCTTTGTTACCATCAGGGGTATTTAGAAACCTCTAGTTTAGTTACTTCAACCTCTGCAGTTGTCTTTGAGTTAGCTGTGTTGAGCCTATTGGGGATACTTTAAAGCCTTTGTTAACATCACGGGTATTTATAAACCTTTAGTTTAGTTACTTCAACCTCTGCAGTTGTCTTTGAGTTAGCTGTGTTGAGCCTATTGGGGATACTTTAAAGCCTTTGTTACCATCAGGGTATTTATAAACCTTTAGTTTAGTTACTTCAACCTCTGCAGTTGTCTTTGAGTTAGCTGTGTTGAGCCTATTGGGGATACTTTAAAGCCTTTGTTACCATCAGGGGTGTTTATAAACCTTTAGTTTAGTTACTTCAACCTCTGCAGTTGTCTTTGAGTTAGCTGTGTTGAGCCTATTGGGGATACTTTAAAGCCTTTGTTACCATCAGGGGTATTTATAAACCTTTAGTTTAGTTACTTCAACCTCTGCAGTTGTCTTTGAGTTAGCTGTGTTGAGCCTATTGGGGATACTTTAAAGCCTTTGTTACCATCAGGGGATATTTATAAACCTTTAGTTTAGTTACTTCAACCTCTGCAGTTGTCTTTGAGTTAGCTGTGGGCAGAAAACTAATTTTGGAGAGGTAATAATAATTAGCTGTGGGCAGAAAACTAATTTTGGAGAGGTAATTATAAGAGTGAGAGTAATCTATTTCTTATTGCTAATCTGGCAACCTCTGCATCATAAGGATGTGAGAGGGTTAAAAGTGGTTATTCTGCTCATAATTACAATTACAAAGTGTACATTAAGTATTAACTTTGGTATAAGGTATAAAGTTAGATTGTACATACACATTCAGATGCATATATACACGCAATACATCCATATACGGTACATACCCATACAACATATCTACATATATATGCATACAATCCTGTAGATATTAATACAAGCATATATACATACTTGAATACATACATAAATACAGGTATATACTGCAAAATAAGGACACATTGAATACTGTATATACATTGCATAAATATGTGCGTGGACTTACATACTTTTACACACACATTCATATTTGTTTGACTGTACATAGTTTATATGTATCTATATTGAAATACCCACATATATACAGTCATAAAAATATGAATAAGAATATATAGGGCATCATATTACCATAGAGAACAATGAGGCCCGATATTTAGAATATGTATTATTTAATAAGTTCTTTTTCAACTTTGATTTAAACGCATGTACGGTATTTGCCTCTTTGATATCCGATGGTAGTTGATTCCATAACTTAGGACCTCTTACAGACATAGCTCTGGCTCCCGAGTCAGTCTTGGTTCTGGGGACATAAAGATTGTGTCGTTGTCTTGTATTACTATCGGTAATATTGTTAACAGTTGGGAGAGGTAGGAAGTGATCTGGGTAGTGGTGGGTGACTTTTTTTTAAATAGTTACTACTGAATGAAAAGTAATTTGTTTCTTTATGCTTAGCCATTGTAATTCTTTGAAAATGGGTGTAACGTGATCATACTTCCTAACTTTACCATCTGCGACTCTTGCCGCGAAGTTTTGCAACCTTTGAACCTTCGTGATTAGTGATGCATTAGTCGTCCCCCAAATCATGTTACAGTAGTTCAGAATGCTTAACCCTCTCACGTTCTTGATGCAATTTTGAGCCTATTAGGGATACTTTAAAGCCTTTGTTACCATCAGGGGTATTTAAAAACCTTTAGTTTAGTTACTTCAACCTCTGCAGTTGTCTTTGAGTTAGCTGTGGGCAGAAAACTAATTTTGGAGAGGTAATTATAAGAGTGAGAGAACTCTATTTCTTATTGCTAATCTGGCAACCTCTGCGTCATATGAGCGTGAAAGGGTTAATGAGTAATATTAATAGAAAATGCCCACTGAAATATAATTTTGGAGATTAAGTCTATGGAAATTTACTTTAAAGCATTGTGCATTTTGATAAATATATTAAATGTCCCTTTATTTGTTTGGGTATTTGTATGGATATTACAAAATATATAGACTGCTTACAAATCTGGTGCTGTATTCTAATATATTAATAGGCCAACCTTCTTGAAACTCTAAGGCTTGAAGAAATGGACTGCAACTTGCTTATCATATTCCCTGGCCGACTTCAAATTATTGAAATATCTGACTTGATTAGCCTACTGTATTGTTTCAGTTTAATGGTAAAGATTGTTTGGGAATTATAAGAAGTAGACTACAGTCGGTTCCCCGTATCCGCGCCTTACTGGTACCGACTGCGGTCCGCGGATACGTGGAGTGTACCGGTATTTAACATAGGTTTCAATGGGAAATAGGCTTAGCTCGTACCTGACCCGGCCATCTTGGACCCTCAAACCATTATTTTGACCTACATATTATTTGAAGAGGATACTTATTAATCCATATTATGAGGAGATAACTTACCACACAAACTTTATTTGAAATCAGTCATTAGGCCTAGGCTAGCCTTATGCATCGGCATAATTTGCCTGCTTTCGTCCGACAGCGTCGGTACGCTTGCTCTGTTTTGATGGTCCCGGGCATTTATTTCCATCATGATTACCATCAGGCCCACTGTGCCTATCACTGAATGCTCTAAAGGCCCTAATAAATGCGGGAGATAAGAGGTTCGTGCAGAAAAAAGCTTGTAAACAAGTGGTTTTCAACTTTTCCAACACTGGTCTGTGAACTGCTGCCTCAACTGGGACGCTGTGTTGACGTCACGCAAGAATGCAAGATGGCCGACCAAAGCAAGAATCGGGATGCGCACCGACCCGCCCGATTCAAATCCGTGAATAGCTGGTATTTTGCTGTTTTTTGCGCGGATGACGAGTAATGGGATATTTAGGGGTGTCCGTGGATAATCGGCATCGCGAATGTATGGAGCGCGGATACGGGAAACTGACTGTTGTCTATTCATTATAATTCAGCCAGATATCTTTGCCATTAACCTTTGTCAATAATGGGTAATCATTTGATCTGAGATTTTTATAACTTGAAGAATTGATCAGGAAATGGGGGCAATTTACAGTTGCCTTTTTAGTTAACCCATTGTGTAATGTGATTCATTTAAAGAATATTTCTGGCTAACTGATAATTATATGCAGCTTAGGAAGAATGTTGAGCAATGAAAGGGGTAATAGTAATGTATTACTCCTGGAGATTGGTGTGATCCTTCCTAAGCTGAATGTAATTGAATGATAGCCAATATCCTGCAAGTGCATCATGACCGATGGTTTAGAAATTTGTCCTTTATATAATGTATACTCTAGTTACTGAAAGAGCCCCTTGATGAATAAGATAAGTTTATTCTGGGTATTTGAGTATTTTATGTGTCTTTGGAATGATCTTGGCATAATGGAGTTTTGATACCGTTATTATTCCTAGATTTGTTCTGACTCATAAAATGTCTCTTAGCCAGCATGACTTAGCCTTGTTTCTGAGGGTCAAAGGTTCAGAAATTCCAATGGTGTATTTATTATTTGCTAAAGAGTTTACTGTATTTTGTAAGCTATGGTTTAACTGCATCTATGTAGGTTTAAAACTTTATATCTTGGGTTTGCTTCTTTAAATGTTTGTTTTTGTATTACTGAAAGTAAGGCAAAATACCTTCAAAAAATATCCAGATAATTTATTAAAGAAATTTGATAGGCTGGGGTTGAAAAAAGTGATTTGGGCTCTTGTTGCTTTAGAGGTGTTCGGATTTCTCTCTGAGTTTACAGTTGGTCCTCCTTGTAAAGTATTGTAC
Organism: Paralithodes platypus; assembly: GCA_032716605.1. NCBI lineage: Eukaryota > Metazoa > Arthropoda > Malacostraca > Decapoda > Lithodidae > Paralithodes > Paralithodes platypus. The sequence continues at coordinate 858,385 of JAVRFV010002179.1, read as the reverse complement.
AATCTTAAAATGGCTCTCAAGGCCGCAAAAATGGATAGAATTCAAATCGGTTGGCGCCATTGGATTCAGTGCGTCGAGAGGATTCAGAATAGTGTCCTAACTCAATTTTTTTTTTTTTGCCAAAATCCAAGGCTTGGTTTTTTTGGGAGGTTGACCGAACATTTTCTATTTTCATATTTTTAGCGGTATATTCGGATTCTTCTCGACGCGAAAAATTCAATGGCGCAAACCAATTTTAATTCCGCCCATTTTTGTGGCCTTGGGAGCTGTTTTAAGATTTTACAATACTTTACAAAGAATTTGACAAAAAAAAATTTTGTTTTGTGGTGTTGTAATAGGTCGGAATCACCTGAATTAATTTTTTTGGAACTCTCCGCTTAGAGAGGATTCCAACGATATGGTCACAAGTTAAAATAGAACAACTTATTTGGAAAAAAATAGATTTAGACATGTGGGGATATGTTTGGATTCCTCAGGACGCGCTGAATCCAATGGCGCAATCCGTTTTTAAATATATTATTTTTTGTAGAAATGGAAGCCTATTATAATTTTAAATAAAATATATAACTATATTTTTGTAACTTATATAAGTCTAGGGTAAAGTAAACTCAGATTTCAGTGGTAGTAATTCATATTAAGTCTTCAATAAATTAAAATGTCAAACTAAGCAAACCAAAACTGGGACAAAGGCAAAATAACTAGTCAAAATTGCTATGTGGAAACAAATAAATTACTAAGGCCCCGCCAAAATAAGATCCCGCCAAAATTAGATCCTGCCAAAATAAATAAGCCCTGCCAAATTTAGGCCCCCACCAAAATAAAGCTCCGTCAAAATTAGATCCTGCCAAAATAAAGCTCCGCCAAATTTCGGCCCCACCAAAATAAAGTTCCGCCAAATTTAGGCCCCACCAAAATAAAGCCCTGCCAAATTTAGGCCCCCACCAAAATAAAGCCCTGTCAAATTTAGGCCCCCACCAAAATTAGATCCTGCCAAAATTAAGGCCCCTGGAAATCGAAAATTTGGATCAATAAAAAAATTATGATATTTCTAATTTTTATTTCTCACAATTTACTTCAAATGTTTGTCAAGTTACAAGATTATGACTGATTGGTGATTGAAGTCTTCAAGCAACAATCAATGGACTTTAATTATTTCACAGAAGTGTTTCAGTAGTAGTATCACTGAATTACTTCAATCACAATGATTATCTTTGCCAGAGAACAATGCAAAGATCTTTAATAGTGATAACATAATAGCAAACTTAAGTACTTTATACAATTATATCACTACAATAATAATACATTTATGATAGCATCACTGACTTCCATTTTTAGTCAGGAACATACAGTAGTGTTGGTACATGTACACTTATTTGTAACCAATGGTGATTGTAATGAACAAGCATTGCACACTTTCAACTTATCGTTACTTCTGTCAAATAAAATATACTATGCAAACTTATGATTTTAAATAATAAACCCCTTAATATTACTTACTTCACATACAATTTATACAAATGATAGAACTTTGATATAACTTGCATGATTGTTCAACTCTTAAGAAAAACATTACTATATAATTACTAAACCACCCCCACTCCATCCTCGTGCAGCAGTACCCAACATACATCGTGCACATGACATTAACATTCTCCAATTGAACATAGATGGCATCAACACAAAGAAACACGAACTATCACACTTCATCAAACAACATAACATACACATTGCCATCTTACAAGAAACACAAGGATCAGTCCTATCGCCTGCACTCTTCAATCTGTAAAAGCACGATATAACTACACCCAATACGCCCCAAATAAACTTAGCCTCCTATGCAGATGACATAACACTCACATGCACACTCCATGACCCAAAAAGAGCAACAGATCTCCTTCAACCCTATCTCAACGCACTACATGACTGGTGCACTACAAACAGACTTAATCTAGCCCCAGCCAAATCCACCGCAACCCTGCTCACAAGCTGGACAGAACACGAATACATCCCTCAACTCACCATAAACAACACACCCCTAACACATACACACACACCCAAAATCCTGGGAGTAAAATGTTTTTTTTTTTTTCTATGTGATTGAGGGAGGCAAAAGGCATAACTGCCTATGGCGAGTGCCTCCCCCATAGTTGAAAGAGTGACAGGGCCAAAATCAAGGGACGTTCGAGCCAAAATGCCTGGACACACGAAGTTTGAAGCAATTTAAGTCATAGGAAGAGGGAAAGACTGATTCTGGGAGAGAGTTCCAGAGTAGAAGAAAGTTTGAGAGTAACGTTTCACTCTTGGGTTGGAGAGTTGCACAGAGTAGGGGTGGGATTGAGTTGCAAGACGGGTACCACGTGCCCTACGTAAAGAAGGTGGTATGCACTGGGATAGCTCTGAGGAACACTGATTATTATAGTAGCGATAAAATAGCGAGAGAGATGCAACATTGCGGCGGAGAGAGAGAGATTGCAGAGAGTTGGTGAGTGGACGGGAGTTAATGATACGAAAGGACTTCCTTTCAACTTTGTCTAGGAGAGCGGTGTGAGAGGAACCTCCCCACACATGTGAACAATACTCAATACAAGGGCGCACTATGCCCCTGTACAGAGCAAGAAGCTGTGCAGGGGAAAAGAACCCCCTAAGGCGGTTGAGCACACCCAGCTTCTGGGAGGCTGCCTTAGCAAGACTGGTAATATGGTCCTTCCAAATGAGAGCAGAAGAAAAAGAGACACCAATAATATTGAGAGAAGATGAAGGGTTGATTTTTGTATTGTTGAAGAATAAGGGATAGTCCGCTGGGAGATCCTGACGGGTAGATAGATGGAGAAATTGGGTTTTTGGAAGCATTAAAGTTAACAAGGTTTTCTCTGCCCCAATTGGAAATAGTATTTAGATCAGAATTTAAGAGTTCTATGGCTTCATTACGTTTGTCGTTGAGGGATTGCTGGCGGGGGCGTTCTGAAAAACTAATGGAGTAGTGTAAGGTTGAGTCGTCTGCGTATGAATGGATGGGAATTAAGGTACAGTTAAGGAGATCATTTATAAAAATAAGAAAGAGAATAGGAGATAGGACGGAGCCCTGAGGAACACCGGAGTTTATAGGGTGAGGAAGTGAACAATGGCCGTCCACAACCGCAGCTATGGAACGGCCGGAAAGGAAATTAGAGACAAAGGCACAGATGGAGGGATAGAAACCGAAGGAGGGTAGTTTAGAAATTAAAGATTTATGCCAGACTCTATCGAAGGCTTTCGATATGTCTAGTGCAATAGAAAAAGTCTCACCGAAGTCCCGAAAGGAGGATGACCAAGAGTTAGTAAGATGTGAAAGAAGATCACCAGTAGAGCGACCCTTAAGGAAGCCATACTGGCGGTCTGAGAGCAGATTATGAGAAGAGAAATGCTTAAGAAATTTGGAAGCAAGAATAGTTTCAAAAAGTTTAGAAAGACAAGAGATAAGAGCAATTGGACGATAGTTGGAGGGTTGAGAACGGTCATCCTTCTTTGGGACAGGTTGAATGTGAGCAAACTATGATATGATATGATATGATATGATACTCATATGACATTCAAACAGCACACCACAAACATTAAAAAGAAACTGACACCCAGACTTAACGCCCTCAGGTCACTTGCTCACACAAAATTTGGACACAACAAAGAAACTACCACCACAGTATATAAACAATACATAAGATCAGTGATGGAATACGCAAGCCCAGCCTGGGCTTCTAACCTAGCTGAAACACATCATAAGACTTTACAGACTATTCAAAACAAAGCCAAATCCAGACAAATAAAATCAAAGAACTGTACAATACAAATCAAGTCTTTTATTATTCTACCGACTATTATTATTATAATGTAAAACTTGCATGATAAACAAACCAAAACCCAGCGTGACAAGCCATTATAGCAGGGCGAAATCTCCAAAGCTGCGTTACCTGGATACAGCATTGAGTGTGGCCCGGATGTACCACCTTTATACCGCCTGGATGTCAGAAAATTATCCTAACGATAAGAAAGTAAAGTTAAGTTTCTACAGACATGTCTTCAAGAGTAAAGAACTCTCCTTCTCACCACCCAATACTGACATTTGCTCGACTTGTGATGTAAAGAAGACAAGCTAAAACATGCACAAAATGAAGAAGAGAGGGCTACATTGCAAACACAACTTGACAAACACCTGGCATTGGCACGGCAGGCACAATCGCTAATGAAGACTCTTGGGAAGGACACTGACGAAGATACTAGTGTTATTTGCATGGATTTACAGCAAACTCAACCAATACCTCGTCTCACTACAAACGTTGCATACTACAAGAGGAAAGTCTGGCTTTACAACTTATGCATCTCCCTCAAGACCGGTGAAAACTTGTTCTACGTATGGGACGAGCCAACAGGCGGGCGTGGCATCTTGCATTAAAGAGTGGATTGAAAACAAAGTGTTGCTCAATGGTGATTTTAGTAAACTAATACTGTTTAATGATAATAGTGGTGGACAAAACAAAAACATTGACATTATGCTCTCACATATTCATAAACTGAATAGTCGACGCATACAGGAAGTGGTACATTACTTTCTCATCCCAGGGCACAGTTACATGTCATGTGATAGGGCATTCGGTAATATTGGAAAGTCCTTTCGGATGGAGGGTAGCATCTACGATTTCAATCAGTATGTGAAATTGATTGAATATGCAGTCCACACAGGTAACAAGGTAATTCCCATGTCAAATAATGAATTCCTGAACTTTGACCTGTTGCAAGGTGTCATCACCCACCGTAAGCCAGTAAAGCCACTGCTCTTCTCCGAATGTCGCCGATTCTGCTTCAATCTACACTTTCGGGAGGGCTACCAGTTGTCTCTAGGCTACGAGGGGCCTCTGCATAGTGTCAGGCTTATGCCAGGTAAGGCCAAGTATACTCAGTCAGCCTTTAACCTGTCACGAGTGGTACTGACCCCCAAGTACCAAGCTCCCATCAAGCTGCAAGCTGATAAACTCAAGCAAGTCCAACAACTGCTGTCATACATTCCACCCGAGCACAAGGAGTACTGTGATGAACTTTTTCAAGTTCAGAGGGACCTCAGTAGAGCAGCTGCACCAGCCTTGGACAGCAACTCTAGACTCCTCTGATATTGACGACGACCTGCAAGAGTATGCATCTGACAGTGACAGCAACAGTGCCTGACTACCTGGTGAGTACCGGTACCCAATTATAAAAATGTCACAATAAAATAGAGTAATAATGCATAATAATGTCATAATAAATTCATTAATTTGTTTAGTAAGACAGTAAAATATGTTAAACAATTATAGCAATCTTTACAGTAACAAAAACATTACAGTAAACAGTCATCAATCATCTTCCTTAGAAACGTAAAGGTCCTTCCCAAGTTGAATATTAAAATATAAAAAATGTATAGATTAAAATACTAATTAATACTAGCTTACTAACTTTCTAAAATAGAATTACCGGTATTAATAAAACATAAAATTGTTAAACAATAAGCTAGGTTATTACTCTATTCCTGTGACAGTTTTAATAATTATTTTATTTGTTTACCATGTCTTAACTTATTTCTAATCTTCATTATAGCTAATGTTTATTTATTTATAATTTTTTTTATCTTCCCCTACTCTTCCATGTCTTATTATTATTCAGTGCTATTAATATTATGTATTTTTTATAGCATATTCATGTTCTCAATGTTTCTACAGTATTGCATTCTTATGTCAAATCTACGATACATGTCGGTACATAACATTTTAAGACCCGAGTGCTCCAGTTATGTCTCTTGTCCTAATGGCGTCATTTCAGGCAACCCTGTTTAAGGGCTGCTTCACTTGTCAAGTTCTTGGATTAGAGATAGGCACATAATAGTCCGATCCCAGGTCTTCCTCGGTCCACCCCTTGGTGCAGGTCCCTCCACAATCACAGACCTGCATCTTTTCACCCAATTTTTTTTCATCCATTCTCTCCACAGTCTATTTATTTAGAAAAGGCTCTCGGTCTTTATATAAATAAATTATTAGGGACAATGCAGGTCTATGGAATCCTTATACTGTACTAATGTATAATCCACCGAGAGAATTACTTTGATCACATTTATAAAACCCGGTATTAATGTATTAATGTACAGTATATCCAATCACTCTCAGAGCTCCTTCGGACATCCTCACTGTTTCCAAACTTCTTCATTACATACATACATACATAACATTTTTAAGACTAAGTGTTCCACACATACGTGCAGTTTCAGTCTCTTGTCCTAATGGCGGCGTTCCAGGCAACCCTGTTAAGGGCTGCTTCCCTTGTCAAGTTCTTGGATTTGAGATCGGCGCGTATAGTCCGATCCCAGGTCTTCCTCGGTCCACCCCTTGGTGCAGCTCCCTTCACAATCACAGACCTGCATTTTTTTCACCCAATTTTGTCCATACCATCCCAGTCTACTTGTACGCATCACCTCGCTAATACTCTTTATACCTAAGCGTCTCCTCAGCTCAACATTTGTTATTCTATCCTGTAACCTGGCCCCACACATCCATCTCACCATTCTCATCTCATTACACTCCATTCTGTTGACATCCTCTACTTTAACGGCCCATGTTTCTGAGGCATACGTCATTGCACTTCTAACACAAAAAGTGCCAGACGAGCCCATCTTCACAAGGGTGCGCTCCACCTCTTCGAATAGTCTGCTGCACCAATTCTCAAACAACAACGAAGGGCGGTGCGCTCTTCGGTGCCACTAGCAAGAGTGGCGAACTCCACATAGGTGAACATGAGGCATACACCTTTCCCTTCAGGGGGAGAGGCATTCTTTTCATGGTCAAGATTGGCATCAATTCTCTGAACTTCCCCCAGCCACACCTAATTCTAGCAACAGTGGCAGCCTCGGCCCCACCACCGGCAGAGATGGTATCTCCTAGGTAACAAAACTTGATCACCAGCTCCAAAGACTAATTTCCAAAATTCACAGCCACAGGATCATCACTTAACACAAGCTCGCCTTTGCACACTACGCACTCAAATTTCTCTATTTCTGACTTATCCTTCGGCAGGGGCCCCTTTATTCTACTGCAGCGCTTACTCCCATGGTGTACCCAACATCGACAGATGCTACATTGAATTGAGTTAACGCCCACTCCCTTTCCACACACTGCACATGGGTATGCACCGCTCTTTTCCACATTGCCTCGTCTCAATCTACAATGCATAACCTTGGTTTTGTTAATATTGACTCTTAAACCCTTGCTCGCCATGCCCTCTCTCCACTCTCTGAATTTGGCCTCAGCATCCTGCATACTGTCAGCTATTAGGACTACACATAATAACATTATTAGGACTAAATCGTCTGCATAAAACAGTTCCAACGGGAGTCCGCCTCTAAAAACTCTAGACAGCGCCTCCAAGACCATAATAAAGAGGAGGGGGCTTAACACTGAACCCTGATGGACTCCAACACGGACTGCGAACTCATCACTCAGTACACCCTTTACCCTCACCGCACTTCGCGAATCCTCATAAATCTTCATTATCACACGCACCAGCCACTCTTCCACACCAAGTTTCCTCGTAGCCCACTGCACAACATCTCTAGGCACCCTGTCAAAGGTTTTCTCCAGGTCTACAAACACAAAGTAAAGATCCCTGCCTTTTAGTAAGTATCTTTCCTGTATCTGCCTGACTATGAAGATAGCATCGGACCATCGGTTTGTACCCCGTCCTGGCATAAAACCAAACTGCATATCATCAATAGGGTACAGTATTATAATGTAAAACTTGCAAAATAAACAAACCAAAACTTGGACGAACACGGTAAAAAGACAGAACAACTAATCAAAATCGCTATGTGGAAACACCGCCTAAGCAAACTAATAATTTATAAATTAAATAACACAATCCACCACATAGGGCGTACATTACTACATTTCTTACAGTTTCTTACAGTTTTTTGGATTTTTTTGGTCTGATTTACAACTTAGTACTGAAGCATAATACTTTAGGTAAATTTTGTGCCCTAATTAATGAAGTGTACTTATGAAACTGCTTATAATAAGGTAGCTAACTAAAATTGAGAAATGCCTATACAGTACAGTACTGCCTTTGGTAAGATCCTGTGTAGCGGGGAGAACTGTTTTTCAGATGTCTATTTACTAAGAAACATTGGACAATATCTTTACCCTAACCTAACCAAAACCTAACTTAACCTAACCTAGTATATTGTATTATTATGTTCTCTCCACCAAACTTTACTCCTAAACTCAATTTATGAAATTAACAAACATATGTGGCAGACCGGGGATTCGAACCCAGGACGCTCACACCGAAAATCAACACACTTATGCATTGCGCCACGAAGACGGTATGTATGTATGTATGTACTCTGGCACCTTCCCCATTATTTTTTTATGGTGGACTATTTATGAATGTAAAATGTACAAATATAATGTAACATTACCAAATGATTGAGATAAATACATGTCTACCCGCTACACAGGATTATACCTATAAAACTTTAACCCATAACTAGCGGCGTGCAACATAAGTCGAGTATAATAAATCTGGACTATCTGGCGGCGCTCGACATAGGTCACCGTGTGGCAATTTCAGCACGTAATGTTTCTGAGAGAGAGAGACAAGTGGTGGCAGGAGAGTAGCGAGCGTATGACTGCTCCAGACCACCGCGGCGAACCTACTGACACGAATCCCACCTCCTCCCTCCCTCTCTCACTCGCTATATACGGAATTGTATGGGGAAAGTGCCGAATTACATGTTTTTTGCACTCGCGTTGCGCGGTTGTTGCAAGAAAACTAGCCATCATAAAAGGATCGTTATGGTGTCATTGGAAAGCTCTGTTTATGACCTTTCAGGGATAGATACTTGTTTTACGCTCTGGGTCTTATTTAGGCATGAAAATGATCACGTAAACAGCCCTATTTTGGCTAAAACCCCCCCGCTGGGCGGTACATATAAATAAACCGCTAGCCCGCTAATCTAGTGTTAAAAATAAACAAATTCCACAATATAAATGCCGCAATATAAAGACAATTTGTTTTTTATCAAAATCACTATGTGGAATTTAGGATTTATCTAAATATCCCAGGCATTATGTTTTTTATACCAACCAACTTCACATCTAAACTCAATTAATGAAATCAACAAATACATTTGGCACTCCGAGGACTCCAACCTAGGATACTCACATCGAAATTCTGCGCATACTATGCATATCAAGACAGTTAAAGAAATATGCACAAGCCTGGTTGGTAAAACACTCCCCCAGAGGTTGACGTTTGGAAGCTTGGGCCAGTCAGGGTGCAATGCAATATTGGTACAACAGGGAGTACAAAATCATCATCTTATATAATATATTTTAGGAGTAGAGTTGGTTGTTGGATAGAACATAATAACTTGGAAAATAAACAAACCAAACATTAGACGAACACAGTAAAAAGACAAAATAACTAATCAAATCTATCCATACCTAATGAGGCCAACTAGATGGGAGCCCTTGGTGATGATTTCGTCAATATCTCTTACCTGCGATCCAGCGTCGACCCCACTACCTGTAGAACAAATGATGATACGATTGCAGAGTAGAATGGCTCCGTGCCGGATCCCTCAACTAAGTGAGAAAATCCAATGGTACTAGCCCCGAAGCATACTTATTGCACACCCTGAAGGGGCCGAGCAACAGGGCTCCAGTTCACCCTAAAAGAAGCCTCATGACTAATAAATAAGTGAACTAATATTGGGCTAGGATAAAGAATAACAACACACTAGGGGCGACTTGATTTATCACAACAAGAGCACCCGTTAATTAATCTAAAATAGAAAAATCGTATACTTTGTCCAGGGACCAGGGAAAATTACATGCAATTTAACCCTTGGGATCCGGGAGGCCTCATATGAGGCAAAATGGTCAAATAAAAATCGCCGCTATAATCATCGGAACTCGGCAACCACGCGTTGTAGCGACGTCACTTCTACGGCATTCTACAGACAACAAAAAGTTCTACAATTTGCAAAAACATTGACTGCTCTAGGTGGTCTCAATCAGTAGCTACTGAATTATAAAGTTGATTTTACCAAAATTCATATGAGGCCCCCCGGATCCCATGGGTAAAATAAAGACAAATTTCAATTAATACGATACGGAGATAAGGATTTCGTTAAAGAGAGCACAAGTTACATAACAGAATCCAACCACATAATAGAACGTAAAGACAATGTGAAAGACCTTGGGGTGATAATGTCTGAAAATATGGGATTCAAAGAACATAACCAGGTCAAAGTTGCAGCTGCGAAACGGCTAACAGGTTGGATTCTACGAACATTTAAAAATCGTGGTGAATTGCCTATGATAACACTTCAAATCCCTGGTGCTACCGCGGATAGAATACTGTAACGTATTAACATCCCCATACAAATTAGGTGAAATTAATGACTTGAAAGTGTACAAAGGAACTTCACCTCAAATATAAACTCAGTAAAACAGTTACACTATTGGGATCGCTTAAAATCACTAAAAGAGGAGCACGTCTCTTCAACAAACTCCCACGTGACATGAGAGACAGCTTCAAGAGACCTCTCGATGTAGAACTAGCTACAAAAAGCGCCAGACGAGCCCATCTTCACAAGGGTGCGCTCCACCTCTTCGGTGCCACTAGCAGGAGTGGCGAACTCCACCAATCTGTAGAAGATATAATGTAGTTAGCTGTCATGTATAGGCTACATCATTTATTGATCATTTTGGCTCTGTCTCGAGTCGACTCCCCCCCAAAAGACAACAAATAAATACATAAACATAAAAGCTGGGTTAAGTAATTGCCAGACTATACAGTATACAGTAAATACAGATACTTTGCAAGTTTTACATTATAAATTGGGTTAAGTGCCAGACTATACAGTAAATACAGATACTTTGCAAGTTTTACATTATATAATTCAGCACATGTAAAAAAAAAAAAAAAAATTTTACAGTTGTCCACATAAGTTCAGTTCCTCCTTGTCATCTTATACATGGAAATCTAGTGCGTGCATGCTTCAATTACGAGTGTACTTTCTTATGTACTAGTTAAGGGGAGATTTTTAGTGTGTTTCCTAGACTTCCATCAAGCTTGAAATTACACCCCCTTGACCCACTTTCAAAATAAATTTGTACATTCTTCGGTAGAAAAATTTCCTGGCCGAAAGCCGGTTCCTCCTAAATTACAGGCTCGCTATCGCTCGCCAGGAAAAAAATTGACGCCTAAAAGGCACGAAAGGTCTTAAAAGTGACATAAATGGGATGAAAGTTCTTAAAATCGCCAAACTAATGGGGCGAACATCTTAGAATCTCAAAAGCAATGGGGCTAAACATGAGGGAGAAAGGGGTCAAGAAAAAAATCCCTCAAGTGGAAATCTCCCCTACATCTCACTAGTCAACTGATAATTTAAAGAAACTTCACTTGCAATAACTGTGTATTTCCCAAATTGACCACTTGCGAGTTTAGTTCTATAAGGAAGTTGGAGCAATAGGCATCGATATTTAACAGATTTACTAGCTTAACCCTCTCACATTCTTGACGCAATTTTGAGCCTATTAGGGATACTTTAAAGCCTTTGTTACCATCAGGGGTATTTAGAAAACTTTAGTTTAGTTACGAAATGGTTGCAGCAACGACGTCCATAGCTTTACCGACTTTTTTATAGACCCCAGTTTGTTGGTGGGTGACTGCGATGTCCATAAGGATTGCCACCGCTGAGTGATAGGTTTCAAAGAAGTCGACCAATCGTCAACTGGTAAACAAATCCGAGATATTGGCATGGCAGCAGCGAGATCAGCCCTACACCCTGTTTGGAACAAGTAGGCCAAAACTCTTGAACATTACCTCTATAACTCACAAACGACGAGTAATCAAGCTAATATTTCTACCATTTGGGCAGGGTTAGCCAGGCAATAGGTGTAGTGATTTTTAGCCCATTTGCTCTAGCCCCTTTTAAGTTTCAGATGTTAGAGTTCACATTTTCTGGACTAGCTACAGTATTTGGAACAGTTTACAGTAGAGTTCCCTGTGGCATATATGTATCTCACCAGTTTAGGCAGTACCATACCAAGACAGCACCAATAACAAGGCTTTATTATATAGTAAAATGGCTGTTGGTTTAGTAAGTTAACCTATAAAATCATTGTGGAATTGCTTCAGCATTTATATATACATTGACCTAATGGCCTCTGGGCTATAAAAAGGCTAGTCCAACCTAACAAAAGATAACGTCCGCAATCTATTTATACAGTATTGTGGTTTGAGAGAGGACGGTCACCCAACAAATATTTGAGCTCTTGTTCACTGTCTACAAACGTACCCTCATCAAGCATTTTGATATGCGATATACAGGTATAGCTAATAAAGTTATAGCTTATATATGCAATTTGCATCTCTCTCGCTATTCTATCGCTGCTACAATAATCAGTGTTCCTCAGAGCTCTCCCAGTGTATACCACCTCCTCTATTTAGGGTACCGGTACGTAGTACCCATCTTGCAACACAATCCCACCCCTACTCTGTACAACTCTCCAATTCAAGAGTAAAACTATACTCCAAATCTTTCTTTTATTCAACAGCTGAGCTCTGGAACTCTCTCCCTGAATCCATCTTTCCCTCATCCTATGACTTAAATTGCTTCAAACTCTGTGTGTCCAGACATTTTGGCTCGAACATTCCTTGAATTTGGCACTGTCACTCTTTCAACTCTGGGGGAGGCACTCTACACAGGCAGTTTTGCCTTTTGTCTCCCTCATCCACATAGAAAAAAGACAAAGAACAAAAAAAGAAAACAACATTTTAGTGTTTGGGTTACAATACCTTACAGAGAAAGTTGAAGTTGTTGTTGTAGTGACCCCCAAGGTAGCTCACTGGTGAAGGTGGTGGTGGTGTAGTAGAGTGTCCAGGCCAGGATAATGTGCCACCAACATCCAGTTGTTGTTGTAGTGACCCCCAAGGTAACTCACTGGTGAAGGTGGTGGTGGTGGTGTAGTAGAGTGTCCAGGCCAGGATAATGTGCCACCAACATCCAGTTGTTGTTGTAGTGACCCCCAAGGTAACTCACTGGTGAAGGTGGTGGTGGTGTAGTAGAGTGTCCAGGCCAGGATAATGTGCCACCAACATCCAGTTGTTGTTGTAGTGACCCCCAAGGTAACTCACTGGTGAAGGTGGTGGTGTAGTAGAGTGTCCAGGCCAGGATAATGTGCCACCAACATCCAGTTTGTTGTTGTAGTGACCCCCAAGGTAACTCACTGGTGAAGGTGGTGGTGGTGTAGTATAGTGTCCAGGCCAGGATAATGTGCCACCAACATCCAGTTGTTGTTGTAGTGACCCCCAAGGTAGCTCACTGGTGAAGGTGGTGGTGGTGGTCTAGTAGTGTCCAGGCCAGGATAATGTGCCACCAACATCCAGTTGTTGTTGTAGTGACTCCCAAGGTAACTCACTGGTGAAGGTGGTGGTGGTGGTGTAGTAGAGTGTCCAGGCCAGGATAATGTGCCACCAACATCCAGTCGTTGTTGTGGGATAAGTCTTTTTTGCGACTCCCGCTGCCTCTTCTTCACTGTTGTGTCAGCTCTTGGTTTATTATGTGTTTATGTTTATTCCATATTGTCTTGATGTATGTCTTTGATTCTTCTACACTTGGTTGTTTTTATCTTTGTTGAAAAGTACAGTAGAATATTTGCAATTACAGCATCGGTGTTTTCTTGGTATGGTTGCTGTAGGTCTGTGTAGTTTTTTCTTATTTCACTATAAGCCCTGCAGTGGAGAATGAAATGGTCCAAGGTTTCCCGCTGCTCCTCGCAGCTCGGGCATATCTCGTTTTCCCCCAGAAATCTCTTCCTCCAATTAAGCTTGAGACTGTTCGTTCTAGCTCTCGTGAGTAACATACTTTCCAGGAGGTCATTGCTGATCCATTTTTCCTCTTCAATGTGGTTCTTGAATCTTCTATAAATCTTCATTGTTGATTTCTCTTGCAGTCCTTCCTGCCATCTTTCAGTGTCTCATTTATCAATCTTATTCTGGTTGTGAGTGTGCTAGCTGTCGAAGGTTGATGTTAATTTTTTGCATGTAGTCTTTAAGCTTTGTCATCCATTTGTTTTTGTTGTCTTCGTATCCTGAAGGAAGATCTCTCTTATCATATCGTTTCTGCCCTCTTGCAAAGTGTGTGACGCAAAAAGAATCTTGGTCTTCATATCTCTTGCTTTTAAGGATGAGGCTCCAATGTCTCCTCTCAGGGCCTCAGTGGCTGTGCAGCTTGGTACTCTCAAAATGGCTCTATATACTTTATTTTCCACCCTCTGTAGCTTGTTTAAGGTCCTCCTCATTGTTGATAATTTCAGAAGCATGTAGTATGGATGGTAAAGCAAGCCCCTTCCAAAAGGTTTTTCCAATTAGCAGCCTGTTACAGCACCTTTCCATCACACTGCGGGCCACGTTGGCTTTGTTGAAGCTCTCAGATATGTGTTCTCTGAAGCAAGCTCTCTTGTTGGTGATCCTTACTTCCAGGTAGGTGATACTATTACATACAATTATGTCTTCTATTTGCGGGGGGAGGGGGGGGTCTTTCATATTGAATTTTTAGGGTGTATGCTGCGATCCATGAGAGATGTTACGAGCCTTGCTCTGTCCACCGAGTCAAACGCTTTGCCGAAATCTACTGACAAAACAATTAAGTTTTTTTTTCATTCTGTAACTTTCATCAACCTAATATCTTAGGATATATAGGTTGTCAGAGATTCGGCGTTTCTTGGTGTAGCTTGCCGGCAGCTCTCTCCTCTCATGCGTCTTTTAACACCTTACGAGCGGCCTATGCGGTTTATTTATGTGTACCGCACAGCGGGGTGTTTTTAGCCAAAATAGGGCTGTTTACGTGATCATTTTCATGCCTAAATAAGACCCAGAACGTAAAACAAGTACCTATCCCTGAAAGGGCATAAACAGAGCTTTCGAATGACACCATAACGATCCTTGTATGATGGATAGTTTTCTTGCAATAACCGTGCAACGCGAGTGCAAAAAGCAGGTAATTCGGTACTTTCAGTACATAATTGATTATGTAGCGAGTGAGAGAGGGAGGAGGGACTGAGATTTGTGTCAGTAGGTTCGCCGCGGTGGTCTGGAGCAGTCATACGCTCGCTAGTCTCCTGCCACCACTTGTCTCTCTCTCTCAGCCACATTACGTGCTGAAATTGCCACTCGAGTTATGTCGAGCGCCGCCACATAGTCCAGCTTTATTTAACTCGACTTATGTTGCTCGCCGCTAAATAAGGGTTAATGTGGTCCCAAGTCCTCTTGCTTCTGTTGGGATCTTTCAGAATTTCTTCTGTTGTCTTTTCCTCATGCTTCTCGTATCAGTCTTTGTACCTTATTTTTCTGGTTGAGGTACATTTCCTTGTATCTGTGAAATCTCTCTTGATCCCCCTGCTTTTCTGCCTTCCTCCTTTTCTTGTTGAAGACTCTTCTTTGGCTAATCTCTCTTTTTATTGCATTGCTTAGCCATATCGGCTCAATAAGTTCCTGTTTGCTGTCCCTTGATCTTATCTTGAGGTTCTTCTTCATGTGCTCATCAGCGGCTTCCTTTGTATTTTTCTCTAGGTTTGGGCTTCCTCTAGATCATTGTTATTCACTAATTTTTTCAAGAGAGCCACAAGTTCAGGACATATTCAGAGTGAGAGCTGCATTAGCTATAATATTATAGACCAAAAAACATGCACTACCCCCTTCTGCATTCTTTCATTCTGGGCTGACTACTATTAGACCATTTTATTCAGCTTAGGAAGAAATTGTAGTAGTCCGAAGGTTAAGTGTTTTTTTCCCCTAGACCCCTTCTCCCTCATGTTTAGTCACATTAGGTTTGATATTTTAAGACAATAGTCGCCCAATTAGCTTGCCGATTTTATGACTTTTCGACCCATTTCTTTGGCAATACTTTCTCTTCTCTCTCTCTTTCTCTCTCTCTCTTGCAAGCTGCCAGTCAGGTCATTGTGAGCCGCCACTGGCTCGCGAGCCGCGCAATGAAGACCACTGCTCTAGCTGTTTCTGAAATTCCTGCTATTTTTTCCTTTACAACATGGATGTATTTGTTTTTTGTGAGGCCGGCCGTTGATTTAAGGTATGTGATTTCCCTGGTTTCCTCTTCTTTATTCCTGTTTCCTACATTTATATTAAATGTTGCTGGCTGCAATATACCCCTTGTACCCCATGCAAACACTGATTTTTTAGGGAATCTCTGCAGATCTCTGTTTTTCTTACTGTGGGTAATTTATTGGGTGTTGTGCGAGGGATCGTGGGGGCCGGGAAGTTTTCGGGAGCCCACACAAACCTGAGAACAGCGGGGCCAGCGTGGGGAAGAGGATGTTAGGGCCCAGACTGATATACGGGATCAGGAACGCAACTGTGGGGAAGAAAAGGATACATGGGTTAGATCTTATGGCAGTACAGTCAGGTTTAAATGCTTATGTTCTGGGTGTGGTGTCCTGAGTTTGAATCACGGAACGACCACATGCTTTCATTAGTTTATTCAAGAACATTGGGGTTTGTAATGGATGATTAATGTTAAGAACGGGGTGTTCCTTAATATATGACAGAAGAAATGACAATGAGAAATGAACACAAATAACTAGCAGCCCCCAGAAATTAACAGGCTTAAAACTATCCTATGAAGATTCCGAGAGACAGAAACGAGCGAGGTACGTGGAGAGTAAGAGGGTGGTGAAGAGAGTAGTGAAGGAAAGTAAGAGAAGAGTAGATGAGGAATTTGGAAGGAATCTGAGTGTAAAATGGAGGGAGAGTAAGAAACTGTTCTGGAAAGAAGTCAAGAAAGTTAGGGAAAGTAGCAAGGGAAACAGCAAGGGTGTGAAAGATAAGAATGGGAGAATGCTAGCCGAGAAGCAGGAGAGAGTCGAAAGATAGAGGGAGTACTTCAGTGAGTTGCTAAATGTAAGGAATGAAGAGCCAGCAAACATAGCTGGATATGGTATGGGGAGGGAGAAGAAGAGAAGTAGTGGAGAGGAGTGGAGGTGGGGATCAGGAGGTTCAGAAGTGTGGGAAGCCATGAAAAGAGTGAAGTTGGGGAAAGCACCAGGAACAGATGGGAGTGGTGTGGGGAAATGTTGAGGTATGGTGGCAAGATAGTGATAGAATGGGTATGGAAAATGTGCAAACTAGCATGGGAGAAGGGGAGTGCACCCGATGACTGGAAGACTGGCATAATAGTCCCCCTATATAAGGGCAAAGGGGGAAAGAGGAGTGTGTGGTAACCACCGAGGAATATGTCTTTCTAAGCGTAGTAGGGTAGTGATTGAGAGAGTGAGAGTGAGAACGGAGAAATGGATAGGCGACGAGCAGGGAGGTTTTAGGAAGGGAAGAGGATGTGTAGATCAGATTTTTACCCTGAATTGTGTTGTGGAGAAGTATCTGGAGAAGAAACCAGAAGGTGTATGTTGCCTTTATGGACTTGGAGAAGGCCTATGACAGAGTGGATAGAGAAGGTTTGTGGAAAAGTACTTAGAATATACGGAGTAGAGGGCAAGTTGCTGAAAGCAGTGAAGAGCATGTATGAGGGTGCAAAGGCGGCAGTACGTGTGGAGAGTGAGCAGAGCGAGTTCTTTGACCTGAATGTTGGTTTGAAACAGGGGTGTGTGATGTCCCCGTGGTTGTTTACTGTATATTGGATGGAGTCATGAAAGAAATACTATCAAGAGCAGTGGATGTTGGTGTATCGCTGAAAAGGGAGGGAATTGAGGGAAAACTACCTATACTGCTGTTTGCGGATGATACAGTTCTGATGAGTGATAATGAATGGGAGTTGCAGGGTCTGGTAAATGAGTTTGGATAAAACGGAATTTGAAGGTAAATACGGGGAAGAGCAAGGTTATGGTCTTCGAAAGGGGTGAAGTCAGAGTGTGAAGTGAAGCTGAACGGTCAGGCTATGGAGATCGTCAACTCTTTTAAGTATCTGGGCAGTGTGTTGAGTAAAGATGGGACTATGGATGAAGAAATGCGGGAGAGGGCACAACAGGGGAAGAGGGTTGTAGGAACGCTAAAAGCAGTAACAACAAATAGGGTGGTCAGTATGGAAGTGAAGAAGTCCTTGCATGACAGTGTGGTTATCCCGACACTGACTTACGGAAGCGAAGCATGGACGTTGGTTGAGAGACTCAGACCAAGAGTGAGAGCAGTGGAAATGAATTACTTAAGGAGTGTGTGCGGAGTTACATGAAGGGATAGACAGACTAATGAGGAAGTAAGAAGGAGGTGTGGTGTGGAGGTAGATGTGCTGAAAAGTGTGAAAAGGAACAACTTGAGATGGTTCGGCCATATGGAACGTATGGAAAGCGAGAGAATGACTAAGAGGGTGTACGAGAGCGAGGTGGAGGGACAGAGAGGGAGAGGTAGACCGAATATGAGGTGGAAGGATGGAGTGAGGAACTACATGAACGAAGGCGGTGCTGGTTGGGGGGAGGGGCGTCGACTGACTGGGGACAGAGGTGCATGGGGGCGGTTCGTTCGTGGCCACCCCTTTGGGGATCACGGCGTCAGGCAATAGATAGATAGAAAACTATCCTACTTAACTATTTTTACTACCACAGATCCTTCTTAACCCCTAAATGTCGGCGCGCAACATAAGTCGAGTATAATAAATCTGGATTATCTGGCGGCGCGCGACATAGGTCGTGTGGCAATTTCAGCACGTAATGTTGCTGAGAGAGAGAGACGAGTGGTGGCAGGAGAGTAGCGAGCGTATGACTGCTCCAGACCATCGCGGCGAACCTACTGACACGAATCCCCCCTCCTCCCTCCCTCTCTCACTCGCTACATACTGAATTGTATGGGGAAAGTACCGAATTACATGTTTTTTGCACTCGTGTTGCGTGGTTGTTACAAGAAAACTAGCGGTCATAAAATTATCGTTGTGGTGTCATTGGAAAGCTCTGTTTATGCCCTTTCAGGGATAGATACTTGTTTTACGCTCTGGGTCTTATTTAGGCATGAAAATGATCACGTAAACAGCCCTATTTTGGGTAAAAACACCCCGCTGGTGGCTACATATTATATACCGCCTAGGCCGCTCTTAAGGTGTTAAACTGCAAAAAGTCGTTAAACTCTTAACCCTCGGAATCCGGGAGGCCTCATATGATGCAAACAAAAATATTGGCAGGAATCTGGGAGGCCTCATATGAAGCAAAATGCACGGCTAAAAATTGCTGCATCAAATCATAACGCGTCGTAGCGATGTCATCTCAACGGCAGGCTACAGACAACAAAACGTTCTACAATTTGCAAAACAATGACTGCTCTAGGTGGTCTCAATCAGTAGCTACTGAATTATGAAGCTTGACTGTAGGAAAATGGCCCCGGACACAGCGATCGGGATCATATGAGGCCCCCCCGGATCCGATGGGTTAACCGACGGGGATGTTTGTAACTTCTACTACCTGCCAGGCGGGCATATTTACCCTAAACGAGCTTCATTCCATGCTCTTTTTCATGCATAAACAAGAGCCAGAGCGTAATACAATTATATATCCATGAAAGGGTGATAATAGAGCTTTCCAATGACACCTGAATCATCCTTGTACGATCACGGGTTATCCTGTAGCGATTACGCAACGAGATGAAAAATCCTAAAATACGGTAATTTCCAGAGTTTTTTCCTGGTCTCGCGAGGCCGTGGGTGTGGAATGTTGCAGTGGGGAGCTCAATCACGGCACTACAGCCATGCCGAACGGTCAGAGCCCGCCTATCGTCCTCCCAACGCATGGACTCTCTCTCAGAGCCGATAATGTGCTCAAAATCCCTTCAGACATATGTCGGGCACCGCAGGGGTGGCCATTATTCTCTCGGCCGACATATGTCAGGTCCCGCGGCTTGAGTGTTAATATAATGTCGCCGGTAAAAAAAAAAAAAAAAAAAAAAAAATTTGTTTAATTACTTAGGCCTATTCCTCATTTTGTTTTCCATTTTTTCTGGGATATTCATGTACACCAAAGGGACTGACTACATAACATTATCAGGGTCTTAACACAAATTTATATATTATGTTATCAACATTGTATATACAGTACACTACTACTGTATCAAGATCAAGGGGGCAGCAATAAATTTATTTTGATTTTATTTTATTATTTTTATTTTTATATATACTGTACTACCGTATATATATATATATATATATATATATATATATATATATATATATATATATATATACAGTAGAGTCTCACATAGAACGAGAAATTGGTTGATAAACGAGGCCGTTCTATGTGATTTCGTTCTATGTGATCGCGGCATTTTGGTGGCCCAATATGGTCAATGTTCGCTGTAAGCGTAAATTTCCGTCAGGAGCGTACGATATTTTGTAAGTTTTGTACGATATTTCGGCGCTCTATATGAGAACTCCTCGGATTTGCCCTACTTTGATGGCGAAATCATTCTATATGATCACATTCGTTCCTAACGAAAATTTTGGAACTATATTTTAGGTCGGCGTTCTATAAGCGACTCGTTCTATGCGAGCACGTTCTATGTGAGCCCCCTACTGTATACATATATATACAGTATTTTTATTTATTTATTTTTTTCGGGCTCTGTCTCGAGTCGGCCACCCCAGCTATGGGGTATCTGCCCGAGTATATACATACATACATAATACTGTACATATAATCTATCTATCTATCTATCTATCTGCCCAGGCCCATTCCCCATTTTGTTGTCTATTTGTTTTATATATATATATATATATATATATATATATATATATATATATATATATATATATGCCGGTAATTTTTTTTTTTTTTTTTTATAATAGCAGGGAGATACTGTAATGACCAAAATTATTTGAGTCTTTGTTTACCCCCCAAAAAATAAGGTACTGATAATTATATAATGGTGTCAAACTAGGGTTCATAAAATATGAGTCTTCAAAGTTTAAAGGTCCAATCTTTATTTGGTTTGAGTTTTGTGGATTGAAGCCTCAAACTAGTAGAATGTACAGTCACTTAAAACAAAATTGTGGAGCCACAATGTTTTTCTTTATGCAATTACTGTATTACTAACTGTATTACATGTACTGTATTAATTTGGCTTTATATTGTCTTTGTCCCAGTTTTGGTTTGCTTTGTTTGCAAGTTTTACATTTTAATTTTAACTATCTGGATGGAACTTGCTTTCTAATAAATAGTATGGTCAATATACAGGAGGCGCTACAATATAGGTAGCAAAATACTAATGGTAGTTTTGGGTTCCTATCATCATATGCTTCATTTCTATATACTTTTTATCCCCGGGAAAAAAACAAAAAATCTTGGGTTTTTTTATTTTTTTATTGGATTTTTATTTTTTTCTTGGATTTTGTTTTTATTTTTTTTATTAACCTAACCAAAAAACCTAACCTAACCTAACCTAAATGTATTTGGGGGCTATTAGGTTAGGTTAGGTTTTTTGGTTAGGTTAACCCAGTGAGACCCAGCGTCGCACGTGTTGCGTCGGCAGTGTTTGATCACTAACTCCCAGCGACGCATCACGTGCGTCCGACATATAAAAAACACTTACGTGGCTCGTAAGGTAGGAAATGGCGGGAGAATAGGAGGGGGAGGTACCGTAGTGTGTGTGGGAGCCGGGCCAGTAGGTGTGAGCAGGCCGAGACAGCCGCGCGGCTGGTGGTGGTGGGCTTAGTGGGGATACTTTACACCCTTAGTTCACCGCCACTTTGAACCTTCATTACTCCGGTCGTATGGGAGCTAGAGGCTTGAGATTTATGTGAGACACTCCTTAGGATGTATGCCGTACAATGCCATACTCAGTTTTTACCCTAGTGCTCCCGGGCGGGTGGTCATGGCGGGGGAGACGAACTATTGAAACCCCCGCCCCCCAAATGGACGAAATGAGAGTATTTTTTTATTTTTGTCTTCATTTCTCACCATTCTCTTCCATTTTGGCTCAACAATTTTTTTTGAGGCTCAACCCCCCCCGCCCCCCCCCCCCCCCCCCCAAAAAAATAATACCGAGGTGATTTTTTTTTTTTTTTTTTTTTTTCATTTCTCATCCTTGTCTTCCATTTTAGCAAACAAAAAAAAGAAGTGAAAATGGCTTGGGACTGGGGTGAACAATATATAATTACTAGCCGGGGCTCAACGGGTTAATGACCAAAACAAAAAATCCCAAGAAAATAAATGAAAAATCCCAAGACTTTTTGTTTGTTTTCCCGGGGATAAAAAATATATAGAAATGAAGCATATGATGATAGGAACCCAAAACTACCATTAGAATTTTGCTACCTATATTGTAGCGCCTCCTGTATATTGACCAATAGTATATATAGTTTTGTAGTATAGAAAATTGCATTCATAAGTTTGTTTCCAGACTAATTAAAAATAGGTGAGGTCCACGATATATTATGAGTGACTGTACTTATGATTTGTCTGGGTTCAAAGTTTACAATCTTTAGTTTGGTTTGACCTCTGAGCACTGAAGCCTTGAACTCAAACTAGTACTGTAGAATCTATCTATATATCTTTCTATTTACTCAGGCACATTCCCTATTTTATTGTAATATATTTTTATGGGTGGCCAACTCGAGACAGAGCCCGAACGGGGACAACATAAAAAATAATAATATTTGTTTTACTTATGATTTGTCTGGGTTCAAAGATTACAATCCTTAGTTTGTTTGGTTTGAGCTCTGAGGTATGAAGCCTTGAACTTGAGGATAAAGATTCAAATTTGGATTGGTACAGCAATGATCAGTGTCAGATTGATTAGTTATTTTGTCTTTATATTGTGTCATTCCCAGTTTGGTTTGTTCATTTTGCAACTTTTACATTATAAGACCCCCAAAATGGGGATTGGGCCTGAGCATATAGATAGATAGACATTATAAGACGTATCCAATGAGTGATGTCCTCCCTTGGCTGACTAGTGCTTACAAATTGTAGGTAGTGTATTCCTTTGAGCCAGTATTATATATTTGGATTCAGCCAAGGGAAGGCCTAAAGGATTTACCCATGGGCCTCTATTATTAGGTGAGTAGGGTATTATTATTAATGGTAACTTCCAGTTCATGTACACCCAGAAGTGAAAATCCCTGCATAGGGTTTACCCCCTACTCCTACTACCCCAGAAGGTAGGAACGGGGTGGGCCCTGCCCAGTCCCCCTTACTACTCCTACCCCAGGCAGAAGGGACGGGATGGTGCCAGTCCGTCACCCCTTCCTTCCCCTACCCTATAATGGAGAGATTAAACAAGCAGGCCCCCCACTCACACCCTACCCCAACCCCACACAGGAGGAAACCGCCGAGTACAACCATTGTTTTCCACGAACACAGAATAAAGTAACCTTGCAACGAGGCCGAGACCATGTCAGTAATTGGTAATCTATATATATTCTATATATGCCAGAACAATGTTGCAATAAATTATCTGATTTTACAGAATGAAGATCATTTACACTATCTGTCACCTATCAGTAGCTTGACACACAAACACTTATGATTTATGCGTAATTAGTATTATATCATGTTTGTATTTATAACTTAAATTTCCAATACCATCACCCCTTCTAGTTATTTTATAAATTATTGTATTCACCCGTGGCCAACCCTTCGGGGATCACGGCGTCAGGCAATAAATAGATAGATCGATAGTATTCACCCACCCGCGCAATATGCTTTGGTATTTAATGGATTTGCACATTGAAATGGCAATCTTTTAATTTTTTTAATACCTCTGAAGAGATGTCGGAACTTACTAAAAAACATATTGTATGGATTGCTTAATTTATTATAAGTGGTATATTCATGCAATGCTCGATCCGTGGTTAGGCTTTTTTGTGCATATTCGAGAATATTAACACTTTCTCTCTCTCTCTCTCTCTCTCTCTCTCTCTCTCTCTCTCTCTCTCTCTCTCTCTCTCTCTCTCTCTCTCTCTCTCTCTCTCTCTCTCATATATATATATATTAATTGCCATTTTATAGTATTACAATGTTCACTGCGGTCATTCATTTTGTTGGCGGGGGGGGGGGGGGGGGGGGGGTCAATCAAAAAGGTATTTCATATGTTTTTTCCACCAACCAACTTTACTTCTAAACTCAAATCATGAAATCAACAAATACATGTGACAGTCCAGGGATTCGAACCTAGGATGCTCACACCGAAATTCAGTGCATGTATGCATTACGCTATGAAGACAGTTTTACAGACTTCAACGAGGTATGTCATAACTTTATAACAAACTAGATATCTACTTATCTATTCGCGGATATATCATAATCAGGAGAGCATTATATCCGCGTAGCAACTGAGTGAAATTATTGAAAACTCACTTTCCAAACAGTCTCACAGATACGATATTAACGTAGCACTCTAGTGTTGTCTTTATTATACTGAACTTTCTCGAGTATATATATATTTTTTTTTTTCTATGTGATTGAGGGAGGCAAAAGGCATAACTGCCTATAGCGAGTGCCTCCCCCATAGTTGAAAGAGTGACAGGGCCAAAATCAAGGGACGTTCGAGCCAAAATGCCTGGACACACGGAATTTGAAGCAATTTAAGTCATAGGAAGAGGGAAAGACTGATTCTGGGAGAGTTCCAGAGCTCAGCTGTTGAGTAGAAGAAAGTTTGAGAGTAACGTTTCACTCTTGGGTTGGAGAGTTGCACAGAGTAGGGGTGGGGATTGAGTTGCAAGACGGGTACCACGTGCCCTACGTAAAGGAGGTGGTATGCACTGGGATAGCTCTGAGGAACACTGATTATTATAGTAGCGATAGAATAGCGAGAGAGATGCAACATTGCGGCGGAGAGAGAGAGATTGCAGAGAGTTGGTGAGTGGACGGGAGTTAATGATACGAAAGGCCTTCCTTTCAACTTTGTCTAGGAGAGCGGTGTGAGAGGAACCTCCCCACACATGTGAACAATACTCAATACAAGGGCGCACTATGCCCCTGTACAGAGCAAGAAGCTGTGCAGGGTAAAAGAACCCCCTAAGGCGGTTGAGCACACCCAGCTTCTGGGAGGCTGCCTTAGCAAGACTGGTAATATGGTCCTTCCAAATGAGAGCAGAAGAAAAAGAGACACCAAGAATATTGAGAGAAGATGAAGGGTTGATTTTTGTATTGCTGAAGAATAAGGGATAGTCCGCTGGGAGATCCTGACGGGTAGATAGATGGAGAAATTGGGTTTTGGAAGCATTAAAGTTAACAAGGTTTTCTCTGCCCCAATTGGAAATAGTATTTAGATCAGAATTTAAGAGTTCTATGGCTTCATTACGTTTGTCGTTGAGGGATTGCTGGCTGGGGCGTTCTGAAAAACTAATGGAGTAGTGTAAGGTTGAGTCGTCTGCGTATGAATGGATGGGAATTAAGGTACAGTTAAGGAGATCATTTATAAAAATTAGAAAGAGAATAGGAGATAGGACAGAGCCCTGAGGAACACCGGAGTTTATAGGGTGAGGAAGTGAACAATGGCCGTCCACAATCGCGGCTATGGAACAGCCAGAAAGGAAATTAGAGACAAAGGCACAGATGGAGGGATAGAAACCGAAGGAGGGTAGTTTAGAAATTAAAGATTTATGCCAGACTCTATCGAAGGCTTTCGATATGTCTAGTGCAATAGAAAAAGTCTCACCGAAGTCCCGAAAGGAGGATGACCAAGAGTTAGTAAGATATGAAAGAAGATCACCAGTAGAGCGACCCTTAAGGAAGCCATACTGGCGATCTGAGAGCAGATTATGAGAAGAGAAATGCTTAAGAAATTTGGAAGCAAGAATAGTTTCAAAAACTTTAGACAGACAAGAGATAAGAGCAATTGGACGATAGTTGGAGGGTTGAGAGCGGTCACCCTTCTTTGGGACAGGTTGAATGTGAGCAAACTTCCAGCATGAAGGGAAGACGTTAGAGGATAGACAGAGACGAGAGAGTTTGCCTAGGCAGGGAGTCAGCACGGAAGCACAGTTTTTGAGAACAACAGGAGGAACACCGTCCGGACCGTACGCCTTATTAGTGTTAAGCCCAGAGAGGGTAGAAAGTACATCTTTAGAAGAGATTAGGATATTAGGCATAAGTAAGAGAGAGGAGGGCGGAGAGGGAGGAATAGCACCGGAATCATCCAAGGTGGAGTTTCTAGCAAAAGTTTGAGCGAAGAGTTTTAGCTTTGTCAGAGGAAGAAGTGATGGTTGTGCCATCAGAGTGGGAAAGGGGAGGGAAAGATGAGGAAGAGAAATTGTTGGAAAGGTTTTTGGCTAGATGCCAGAAAGCTTGGGAAGAGCTAGAGTTGGATAGTTCAGTGCATTTATTATTGATGAAAGAGTGTTTGGCAAGTCGAAGAACAGATTTGGCTTAACTCCGGGCAGAAACATATGAAGAATGAGAGTCTTGAGTTTTAAGGCGTCGGTACCGTTTGAATGCTTCCTCCTTATTGCGGACAGCAGTAGAACAGGCGTGAGTAAACCAAGATTTTTTAGCATTAGTCTGAGAGAAAGAGAATGGAATGTATGCTTCCATGCCCGATAGGATTACCTCGGTAATGCGTTCAGCACTCTCCGAGGGTCCTCGGCCATGGAAGCAGAAATCATTCCATGGGAAATCAAAGAAGTACTGCCGAAGAGCCTCCCAGTCGGCAGCGCCAAAGTGCCACAAGCGCCGCCGGCTAGGAGGATCGGGTGGCTGTACTGGAGAGATAGGACAGGTGACAGAGATAAGTTTATGGTCGGAGGAGCCCAAAGGAGAGAAAAGATCGACAGTATAAGAAGAAGGGTTAGAAGTTAGAAACAGGTCAAGAATGTTGGGCCGATCTCCGATGCGATCCGGGATACAGGTGGGTTGCTGAACTAACTGCTCTAGGTCATTTAGGATAGAAAAGACGTAGGCTTGTTCACCAGGTGGATCAGTAGTGTGAGAGGAGAGCCAATGGCGGTGGTGAACGTTGAAATCTCCTAAGATGGAGATTTCTGAGAAAGGAGAAATGGATAGAATGTGTTCCACTGTAGAGTTTAGATAGTCAAAGAATTTGGGAAAGTTGGTAGAGTTAGGGGAGAGGTAGACAGCACAGAAATATTTAGTAAGAGAATGACAGGAAAGTTTGAGCCATAAAGTTGAGAATTCAGAGGAGTCGAAATCGGGAACACGAGAGCAAGTGAGTTTGTTGTGCACATATGCACAACATCCGCCTTTGGCTTTGAAACAAGGATAGAGAAAGTAGGAGGATACAGAGAAGGGGTTGCTGGATGTTGCTACAGACACCTGAGTTTCGGTGAGGAAGAGAAGATCAGGTTTATAGGAGGAGAGATGGTGCTCAACAGAGTGAAAGTTAGAGGAGAGTCCGCGAATGTTGCAGAAATTAATAGAAAGAGTAACAGGCCGAGGTCCAGGTAATTGTGTGGGGTCGTCAGGGGATGGTCGGTCGGGTGAGGGGGCATTTATGGTCCCCCCCCCTGGGAACTCCGAGGCTGGGCTACAATTCATCATTTTTTTTTTTTTTAATTTTGGTGTGGAAGAATGAAGTGTGGTGTGCATGTTTAGTGTAGTGAAGTGGATAGGATGAGGAGGTGTTTGTGAGAGCTAGCTGGATTGCTCTCAGTGTAAATGAGGCACAAAGAAAATCAGTAAGAGAGGCCAAGCAAGTGAAACAGGAGTTCCAGCGACTCTTTATCACATGCCTATAACCTCACCTGGGTCTAGCCCTGATCGATTGGTGCCTACAATCTCCCCATATGTCATCTATATGATTACATACATAATTCTCATAATCGGTTTTCACTTGGAACGAGTGTTATTTCGAAGCATGCAGATGCTCAATGGATACGTATGCAAATACGAAATAAATGTTCAGTAATAGCTATTCACCATCTATCCTACCTAAAATCGACAGTTATATTTTATCAATTATTAAATACAAGGTAATCGGTAAGAAAATGCTTATCTAATTCCTGCTATAGAATCTCTCTCTCTCTCTCTGAAAATGTTGTCTCGGTTCTTAAGGGATACCAACAGATTTGTCATTGACTTTTGTAATTATTATTTGTATTGCTTCTACATTAGCACACATCTATTATTAACGTTAATCTGTAGTGCAAGTTAATCAGAATCAATTAGATTAATAGTGTAACTGAATAGTTAGGGTCATAGGATTTATCCTGAATAATGTTGGCAGGCCTGAACTGTAATAACTGTGGTGTTCCAGTAGTAGCAGAAGAGTTGGTAAAAAGCTCTATATGAGATCCATACTAATCTCAGCCTAATGTCAGAAAGCAAGAAGGGCTAAACGAGACTCAAACTATGCAAGTATGTAGTTGTTCGGGAGCAGTCGACAGAGGACAATCAGCTTTAGAACACCATGAATGGAGACGCATTTAGTATCAAAGTTTAAACACGGCTACCAGCTACTCTACATATACCAATAACTCATGAGGGAAATGCTTTACCACAAATGTTTGCCTCAATGTTAATTAATTGTTCTATATATATATATATCCGACGTGAGATATGTCTACCATTTGTTTACTACTGCTTATTACAGTGACATATGTTATCATATCTGTTATATATATATATATATATATATATATATATATATATATATATCTGTTATATATATATATATATATATATATATATATGTGTGTGTGTGTGTGTGTGTGTGTGTGTGTGATTCTACAGTATTGAGTTATGCACGAAATTTTTTTTTTTTTTTTTTTTTTTTAAGAGACAATGAACGGAGGAAGGAAAAACACAGATAAAACAAAAAAAGGTCCATGTGCCTAAAGGCATCCTCCATTCATAAAATGTTTGTAACAACTGGATTTAAACATTTGTTGATTGTAAGTTTGTGGAAAGCAATTCGAGGGAAGTGAATTCCAAAGAGTAGTAGCTCTGGGGATAAATGAATTCTGATAAGCAGAAGTTCTGCATTGTGGAGGAGAAAGTGTAAATTCATGGGCGCTCTCAGCTGCCCTAGTTCTACGGGGAAAGATGTGGAGAGGGGGCACAATTGAAGCAAGTTCCTCGGAACAATTGCTGTGAAAATATCTGTAGAATAATGCAAGGGATGCAACGTTTCTTCGTATGGCTAATGTAGGAAGGTCCTGTGTGATTGCAGGGTTATTGATTAATCTAATAGCTTTATTTTGAATTTTGTCCAACTGCCTGGCATGCATAAATCTTTGCAGCGCTTTTCACACACTGTTCCAAACATATTTACTCCCATTCACTATCGCTCATCAAAACTGTATCATCAGCAAACTGCAGTAAAGGCAACTACCACTCAGCCCTTCTGAGATATCAGAAGAGACTGGATGACTCCGTCGTCGACTCCTGTCCAGGTTGTAACACTGCACCCCATACTATTAAACACATCATAGAAGACTGCATTTCACACAACCACTTATGCCAACAACACAATCTACACTCCTTGAGAGCTCTGTGGGAAAGCCCAACCGTGGCCATGGCCTTCCTTTGGGACTCGGGGCTGTTCGGCCAG
The DNA here is from genome assembly GCA_032716605.1 of Paralithodes platypus. Classification (NCBI taxonomy): domain Eukaryota; kingdom Metazoa; phylum Arthropoda; class Malacostraca; order Decapoda; family Lithodidae; genus Paralithodes; species Paralithodes platypus. The sequence goes on along the minus strand of JAVRFV010002179.1, from coordinate 828,871 downwards.
GCAGCTTAGGGAACAACAACAACAACTACCACTCATGAAATATCCCATTCCATCACCGTCTAAAGCATGTTACAGAATGATTGATACTGCACAGTTGTCTTGGTTTACCACACTTTTTTTATTGAAATAGTAAACAAAGCCATGCAAGATATTTTAAGCTTAGAAAGTTGATGGCAACCCCTGTCGCCTCTCGTGTTAATGATAACGGAATTAGCCCACGAGCCCAGAGCTTCTTGCTCTGTACAGGGGCATAGTGCGTCCTTGTATTGAGTATTGTTCACATGTGTGGGGAGGTTCCTCTCACACCGCTCTCCTAGACAAAGTTGAAAGGAAGGCCTTTCGTATCATTAACTCCCGTCCACTCACCAACTCTGCAATCTCTCTCTCTCTGCCGCAATGTTGCATCTCTCTCGCTATTCTATCGCTACTAAAATAATCAGTGTTCCTCAGAGCTTTCCAAATGTATACCACCTCCTTTACGTAGGGCACGTGGTACCCGTCTTGCAACTCAATCCCACCCCTACTCTGTGCAACTCTCCAACCCAAGAGTGAAACGTTACTCTCAAACTTTCTTCTACTCAACAGCTGAGCTCTGGAACTCTCTCCCAGAATCAGTCTTTCCCTCTTCCTATGACTTAAATTGCTTCAAACTCAGTGTGTCCAGGCATTTTGGCTCGAACGTCCCTTGATTTTGGCCCTGTCACTCTTTCAACTATGGGGGAGGCACTCGCTATAGGCAGTTCTGCCTTTTGCCTCCCTCAATCACATCTAAAAAAAATAAAAAAATAAAAATAAAAATGCCTTTAGCTACCCTACCCTGATATATTTCATACATGATGAAGTAATGTGAAGGCAGTATTTGATATATATATCATGTGAATGTAAAATTTGTGTATCCTTAACCCTCCAACCCAGGCTACGCATTACATAAATATTGCCCGAAACCCGGGTGTTTTGGCCGAAAAACGTCTAGGCTAGGCTACCGTATCATTGTTATGCTGACTGCTTTCCACATTCCCGCGCATCCCCAAGCGTAGCTGTGTTATTTACCTGTAGAATGGCGTTAAGTAGAGCTCTCTAAGTCAACTGGTTGAGTTGTGATGATGATTTCAGTGGAGATAACTTACGGCAACAACAGCCACTTTACAATACTTTTCGATACTTAACAACAACATACAGGCACACACGAACAAGCGACGCTCTCCTTCTTGTGGCCGGAGATGCGGGGCGTCGGTCCAGTTGGCTGTTATTTACATGCGTCGGACGAACGCCTCGCACACCAAGCTCACAGGCTTTCAACCACTGGTACAAGCGGCTCGCTTGGTGTAGTGACTAGCGTCTCGGACTTCCACCCAGAAGGCCCGGGTTCGCGCCCACGCTCGGCGCATTAAAGATTTTTCACAAGCACTGAGTCGTTACCTAATCCCTCATGAGCAAAGGGATGGGGTAGTAGTACAGGACCCCAATGGAAATACGCCTAATCGGCCTTATTGAGCTATCCTTAGCTAGCTTAGCATGCGCTAGCTTTAACCCGTTGAGCCCCGGCTAGTTATAATATTTTGTTCACCCCAGTCCCAAGCCATTTTCACTTATTTTTTTTGTTTGCTAAAATGGAAGACAAGGATGAGAAATGAAAAAAAAAACAAAAAAAAATCACCTCTGACATTTTTTTTGGGGGGGGGGCCGGTGGGGGGTTGGGGGGGGGGAGCTTCAAAAAAATTTGTTGAGCCAAAATGGAAGAGAATGGTGAGAAATGAACACACAAATAAAAAAAAACTCATTTCGGTCATTTGGGGGGCGGGGGGGGGGGGTTTCAATAGTTCGTCTCCCCCGCATGACCACCCGCCCGGGAGCACTAGGGTAAAAACTGAGTATGGCATTGTACGGCATACATCCTAAGGAGTATCTCACATAAATCTCAAGCCTCTAGCTCCCATACGACCGGAGTAATGAAGGTTCAAAGTGGCGGTAAACTAGGGGTGTAAACTATCCCCACTAAGCCCACCACCACCAGCCGCGCGGCTGTCTCGGCCCGCTCACACCTACTGGCCCGGCTCCCCCACACACTACGGTACCGCCCCCTCCTATTCTCCCGCCATTTCCTACCTTACGAGCCACGTAAGTGTTTTTTATATGTCGGACGCACGTGATGCGTCGCTGGGAGTTGGTGATCAAAGACTGCCGACGCAACACGTGCGACGCTGGGTCTCAACGGGTTAAGAACTATTGGTAAAATTCTAGTTTCACGTACACAGCGACAAAAGGGAGGCGCCGTTGTAAAGGCATAGCTTCCCGACCAACTATGAAGATCAGGGAAATTGCTGGGTAAAAGACGTAATATAATGATAATAAACTACATTAACGACATTAGCCTAACCTAACAACCTTACCTAACCTAACCTAGTATTATGTAATAGCTATGGTGCCGCATATGGGGAGATTTTTTTTTTTTTTTTACAGTAGGTATAATTCCTTATAATGCATTTCCGCCGCTTTGGACATCTATAGGAATTAAGTATGGTATATGACAACTCTAAAGTAGCCATAGAAATTTATGAGTATGTTGTGAAAGCGAAACTAGAATTAAACCGAACTATTATTATTATTATTATTACAATGTTGTACCACCCGGGTTCCTTGGGGCAAAACATAATGGTACACATGTGTACCATCCGAGTTTGAAGGGTTAAGTATCTATCAATGCAATTATTCATAGTTTGGTCTTGTTAATCATAAATAAATACGTATTGGCAGCTCTATCCATATGGCAACACCAATAGTAGAGGAGATCTTGCCCTAACGGTATACACAGGAACTCTAGCACAAAAGCGTACGGCCAACGTATCAAAATATTCCATCTTGATTTTCACTTTCACAGTGTATTATTCGATAGCTTGCCATTATTTCTACATTTCATCATTAACACCTTACGAGCGGCCTATGCGGTTTATTTATGTGTACCGCACAGCGGGGTGTTTTTAGCCAAAATAGGGCTGTTTACGTGATCATTTTCATGCCTAAATAAGACCCAGAACGTAAAACAAGTACCTATCCCTGAAAGGGCATAAACAGAGCTTTCGAATGACACCATAACGATCCTTGTATGATGGATAGTTTTCTTGCAATAACCGTGCAACGCGAGTGCAAAAAGCAGGTAATTCGGTACTTTCAGTACATAATTGAGTATGTAGCGAGTGAGAGAGGGAGGAGGGAGCTGAGATTTGTGTCAGTAGGTTCGCCGCGGTGGTCTGGAGCAGTCATACGCTCGCTAGTCTCCTGCCACCACTTGTCTCTCTCTCTCAGCCACATTACGTGCTGAAATTGCCACTCGAGTTATGTCGAGCGCCGCCACATAGTCCAGCTTTATTTAACTCGACTTATGTTGCTCGCCGCTAAATAAGGGTTAAGCTTATGCTGCTCATACAATTTATCATACCCCTCTTAATTATCTGTCCATCTTTGTAACTGTTTTCACAGCATGGAATACTTTACAGAGATACTGAGAATAAAAATGGTGGCCATTGACCTGACCCCTCAAACTCTTTGACCTATTCTGTTATTCTATGGGTACCATACCCCAATAACTTCATACACGTCACGATGGGCTCGGAAATGCCTCTCGCCACCACCTTCCAAATGCACTAACCCTCCGTGCCATAAAACATACAGTACTAACAAAAATGTAGTGCTTATTCTTTGGTCCATTTATATATTTATTTAGTTAACAGTAATCTATAGACCTCCATCAAGCTTTAAAAAAAAAAAAAAAAAAAAAAAACCCCCCCTCCCCTTCAAGATAAATTGGTACATTTTTCGGTAGAAAAATGTCCCAGCCAAAGGCCGCTGCCTCCTAGAATTACAGGCTTGCTATCGCTCGCCAGGAACAAAAATTGATACCTAAATGGCACAAAAGGTTTTTATATGACAAAGATATGTGGCGAAATATCTTAAAATCGCCAAACTAATGGAACGAACGTCTTAAAATGTCAAAGCTAATGGGACTAAACATGAGGGAGACATAGCGATTACTGTACAGTACTTCCCCCTTAACTCACTTGATAGCTCGGCTGTGTGTAGGAGGTGTGTGGGTAGAGATGATCCGGGCAGACAGACCCCCCCCCCCCCCCCCCTGGAGATTCCATCTCCATCAAACGGGTCCTGGGGAGGTTGAGAGTATTAGATAGTGCGTTGTTATATGTGTGATTAGTTTGCTTGGGATTATAATGTAAAACTTGCAAAATAAACAAACCAAAACTGGGACAACACAAGATAAACGCTACAGAACTAATCAAAATCGCTATGTGGAAACAACGCTAAATAAAATAAAATTTGAAATAAAAGAACACAATCCACCACATAGGGTGTACACTACTACACTACTGCACAAGTTAATCTGGTTAACTTGCTCATGTAGTAATGTACACCCTATGTGGTGGATTGTGTTCTTTTGTTTATAAATTATTATTTTGCTTAAGCGTTGTTTCCACATAGCGATTTTGATTAGTTATTTTGTCTTTTTACTGTGTTCGTCCAAGTTTTGGTTTGTTTCTCGCGGTTAAGTTCCCGTCTATTTTTATGGTTATTTTGTCTATTATTTGCCCCCTGCTGACAATGTACAAGTCTCCCTTCAGCTTTGATTGTACTGTATGTTGATAACAGGATAGGGCAAGAATGTTTATTTTTTTTATTTTTTTATTTTTTATTTTTTTTCTATATTCCAACTACTCCCTCTCGGGCATAGGCTGATAGCCTTTACACTCTACCGCTGAACACGGTGAGGCCCGTGAGGTCTTGTTCCAGTCTAGGGAGTGAGACATGCGAAGCACCTACTCACGGATCGAACCCAACTCCATCTCTGAAGCTGCTTCGCCCCTGCGCCTCACAGTCTCACTCCCCAGGCTCGGACCCTCACTCTCAGAACGCCACCTATTGAGCAATTAACTCACTAGGCATTGGCCCCTTGTAGCATATTTTGAATTATGTTCTCTCCACCAACCAACTTTACTCCTAAACTCGATTAATGAAATTAACAAACACATGTGGCAGTCCGGGGATTCGAACCTAGGATGCTCACACCGAAAATCAACACACTTATGCATTGCACCACGAAGACAGTCGAGTTACAAAACTTATCAAAACTATGGGAATATTCATACAGTGCTATTTAATCGGGGAACAATGAGGGTATTTTGTTTTGGCATTTCGGTGTGCTGTGCTAATGCACTGAAACTAGGTACAGCACAAATTCCATCCCAATAATATCTTCCCATTGACATATTGGGCGGGCGTACCGGTCCACCATCATTGTTTACACTACGCATAGTGGCGTCGGACCTTTGCCATCATGTTCCTGTCTATTTTGACTGCCTTTGGATACAATAATATATTGAGGGGAGGCTTCCCCCCCCCCCATGACATATTGTCATCATCATGTACAGTATATTGCCAGCAGGGGGCAAATTACCGAAAAAAATCGCCGTCAAAATAGACGCGAACTTAACCACGGCGATCGACAAATGTAAACATGATGGCGGCGGCGGCAGGGAATGCATCGGACCTTTGCAATCATGTTCCCGTCTATTTTGAATGCCATTGGATTCACCCCCCATGACATATTGTCATCATCATATATTGCCAGCAGGGGGAAAATAACCGAAAAAAATTGCCGTCAAAATAGACGCTAAGTTAATCGCGACGATCACCTTATGTAGACATGACGACCGTACGCCCGAACTCTACATCCATCCCCAGGAAAGTACCGTATTGACAACCTTGTTACGAAAATTACATTTTAGTAGCATACTTTTATATTGGCCTAGGTTTTTCCGAGGGTTAAAAAAAAAAATAATAATAATATTAATAATAGTCTAACACATTTTCATATAAACATCGGGAGACAAGTGAAAATGGCGAGTAGCCTATACGAATCGGTGCTGTCTAGGCTATATATAGGCTATTGACAACCATGTTACGAAAGAAAACATTGGCAAGAGTTGTGTTATCGGGCGTATCCCCTACCTCTGACCGGGTAGGCTATATCCTAGTGTTTATAATACCCCTTTGAAAGGACATTAGCCTAACCTAACAACCTTACCTAACCTATCCTAGTATTATGGGTGGGGGCTGCCGCCCCCACATCCCCGCTATTTGACATCAACTTAAGTGTTTACACGACGTAGTCACGTACGCCCGGTAAGACAACTCTGTATTTTTTTTAAAAGACTCTCATTTGCCTTATTTGCGAGTGTTTTTTTCCATTTTTTTTTTGGCAATGGTAGTTTTGATGCTATTAGTTATAATTCCACTGTGGGAGAATAGTTTTGATAGTTAACTATAGTTTTGATGTAAATACTACCGCAACTACGAATCTTGTTTCCGAGACCTAGTATATTAACCTAACCAAACAACCCAACCTAACCTAACCTAGACCCAGTACATGGGATACAACACTAGCCCTTGCATGCCAGATACTGTGGGTTCATATTTTTTTTTTTTTTTTTTTTTTTTCTATATTCCAACTTACTTCCTCTCGGGCATAGGCTGAGAGCCTTAACATTCACCGCTTTACAATGAACAGTGAAGCCCGTGAGGTCTTGTTCCAGTCTATATAATAGACATACAGTAACATCTTTGTAGAACATAACACTTTACCGTAGCGAGTGTACTCCATTCCGAACACTTTTTGTAAACATTGAACACGTTCGTAGCAGAGCTCTCAAGATTGCGGGACTGAAGAAGAAGAGTTTGTTTACGCGCGGGACTATTGTTATCGACACAATAGTGTGTTACAAAACTTGGTACGATTTTAGTTACTGGACACCTATTTGACAGGTACCGCCAACGATTTAATACATATTTTTTTTCGGTTTCCACGCATCCAACACCAAGCTACACCCTTTTCTGGTGTACGAAACACTAAAAAAGCAATGGGGACACTTTAATAATGATAATATGAGACGAAATATAAAGACAACTCGGTTGCGTTCATGAAAGTAGCGTCGCTTTGTTTACTTTACGCTCGGAGTGACTTCCCGGTCCCGCCTTGGCGGTCGACTTCAAATGGCTAAGCAGTTGTTGGGTCCATTTTTTGATAAAGACTTGCGTTATAGGCCGTGGGATACAGAACAGGGTTGAGGGGGGGCTCTGCCCCCCCTCACCCCCCCGTGAATTATAATAATCGTCCAAGAGACTCAATACCAAAGGCGAGGGAGGCTGTGCTATGTGAGGACTACGCCGGGATCAACACAAAAAATCAAATCCCTGATCCATCACAGCTTTGCATACAATGGAACCAGACTGTTCAACTGTATACCAGCCCCTCTCAGGAACATGACCGGGGTGTCTCCAGACACCTTCAAGAAACACTTGGACATGTGGCTGGCCGAAGTACCGGACAGGCCACCAACACCAGGATACCCCAGCGCCAACTCCAACCGACTTCTGGAATGGAGAGTGGAAGAAAGGGAGCTGCCTGGTCGCAGTGGAGCCCCAGCTCAACTGTGTCACTAACGGACGGAATACAACAAAGTGTACCAAAGTGTAAAGTATGTATGTGGCCAGCAGGGGGCAAGTAAAACAGCTGGCCGTAGTAACCTCGAGCGTCCTGGGTAAACAAACTGCGACGATCCGACGTGACGACGGACTCCCCCCGCCGCCGATTTTCGGCACAAACGCGCCGTTTTATTCTCGTCGAAAACCACATTTAAAAAGTTATTATATCGTTTTCAATACTATTACCAGCCCAGATAAAGGTGTAGCTTGGTGTTGGATGCGTGGAAACCGAAACAAAATATGATAATTATCGCGAATAGACTCGCAGCGTTATTATACATAATTTATTAGGGAAAGTGAAGCTCTATGGAATCCTTATAATATACTCGCATAGATTCCGTTGTGGTAGAATAGTTTTGATAAGTTTTGTAACTCTATTTTGTCGATATAAATAGTCCCGCGCGTAAACAAACTCAGTCCCGCAATCTTTTAGAGCTCCGCTATGGACGTGTTCATGTTTACAAAGTGTTCGGAATGGAGTACAGTACACTTGTTACGGTAAAGTGTTATGTTCTACAAAGATGTTACTGTATGTCTAATATATGAACCAACAATAGCTGGCATGCAAGGGCTAGTGTTGTATCCCACGTTTGAACGGTAATGGGTCTAGGGTTAGGTTAGGTTTGATTAGGTTAATTATATATACTAGGTCTCGGAAACAAGATTCGTAGTTGCGGTAGTATTTACATCAAACTATAGTTAACTATCAAAACTATTCTCCCACAGTGGAATCTATGTGAGTAGGCTATATTATAAGGATTCCATAGAGCTTCACTTTCCCTAATAATAAATTAGGCTAGGCCTATGTATAATATCGCTGCGAGTCTTTTCAAAAAAATTACCCAAAATATGTATTAAATCCTCGGTGGAACCTGTCAAATAGGTGTCCAGTAACTAAAATCGTACCCAAAACTAGGCCTATTCTCCCACAACGGAATCTATGAGAGTATATTATAAGGATTCCAGAGATAGAGCTTCACTTTCCCTCATAAATTATGTATAATAAGGCTGCGAATCTATTCCCTATCCACAACTCATTCCAAAACATTTTAGTACCATGTATTTTTATTAGGTTTTGCCGAGGGTTAAAACACATTTTCATATGATGTTTAGGCTATAGGCCTAGCCTAGTATTATAGATTCCATATTTGTCTTCAAATATTGCAAAATAATTTGACCATAGGCTAATATTAAGTAAATAGCCCAGGCTACTGTAGTTTCCTTTTATATTATCAACATTCTTGCAATAGCCTAGGCAGCTCTAAATCAATTTTAACATTAGGCCTACCTAGCCTGCTGCCTTGGCCTAGGCTAGGCAATTTCATGTTTTGTATGAGTTAGCCTAGGCCTATCCTATAGCCTATATGCTAAACGTTGTCTAGCCTAATTTAATTAATTCCATCAGCCTAACCTAACAACCAGTTATTTATCAAACCTAACCTAGCATAATATAATTATATTGCCAAAGTCATGATCCGAGATTCCCAAAGGGCTGCCACAGCCCATGCACCAAGACTCTGTCCTGGGGACAGAGGTGAGAGGTGCATAATATAATAATAGGCATAGGCCTAGGCTAATCCAAACACTAGACATAAAAAAATGCATGCAAATAAGCCTTAGCAAGTTAGCATACCTAAAAATTGCCAAATGGAGTCCAGAGCCGCCCATCACAAAACGACCCGCGTGTTACAGTACATTGGTACAAACTCAATTTTCGATTTGTTTTTGTTAATTATTGGTATTTTCTATTGGAGAGATCAAATAAATACTTGATAATTGTGTTAAACCGTAAAAAGTGCTAATTTCTAGGCCTACAATAAATTAACCAATACTAAATAATGTTCTGTGCTGATTCACAGAAAACGTGTCAATGTATGGACACCTCCGCACATTGCCTATGGACACCTCCGCACGTATGGCAGTCAGTATGTACCGCTCAGTAATAGCATTTTAGTACAGCTCCGTACCTCAGTCAGGTGCTGAAAGGGTACTAAACACAGAGGTCCTTTCTTACACTACCTGCCTTGCAGGTAGTGTGTTCACAAAACACATATGAGGTGAAGCCATTGATTTCGGGGGCTGGTGAGAGATTGGTGCTTCTGAATGTCTGTGTGTTTGCTTTTTGTGGGAGAACTGTTGCCATGCTTTCTTCTCCTGTCAACTATTTTCCCTTTCTTGTGTCTCTTGCTGATCCTCCCTACCCTTTGTGGGAGTAAAGGCTGGCTACTGACTGACTTCACAAAAACCCTTTCAGCTACATCATTCCTCATCAGTTGGTTGGCTATGGGGCTTGTTAACCCCTGCACCGCCATGACGTAATATTCATCACATTCTGGTTACGTTTAGACGATTTTCTCTAGCTTATAATCTACCTCTAGGACTCAAAGGGGTAAATACGATCTCTATAAACCCTCTTGATAACATAGATCCTACTTAGACTGCATAAAATCGTCTAACTCCAGCCAGAATCAAAGGCAAAAGACATCGTGGTGCTGAAGGGGTTAACCGCTTCTGTACCGACGACATAGCCTATGTCTAACCCATTCAGTTCCGGTGACGTCAGTTTCATTAGTCTGAACACTATTAGACAATTTTATTCAGCTTAGGAAGGACGTCTACCCATGAAAAGGCTACGGACTATCTCAATTACTCCTTTTATTATCATTCCTAAGCTTAACAAAATCGTCTAAATATAGCTGAAGTATAGCTGAAATATAGCTGAAATCAAATAAAAACTAAGTCACCGGGACAACTGAGCTAACTCGCCAAGAGTAGGCTATAGCCTATATAGCCTATGGCCTATTCTTACATAGTTATATTTACAGTCAGTCAGTAGCCACAAATTCTCGACTTTTGTATGAATTTGAATTAAGTTGAATTCGTAGATAGTATGCCATTGAGAGAGAGAGAGAGGGGGGGGGGGAGGGGAGGGGAGAACAGCTGATATGCTGGACGGGCTAGGTGGTCTCCGATTGGTCGAACGGGAAGGTGTGCCGCGAGACAATGCCCTGTGATTGGTGGTTGGATTTCTGCACTACCAGAGGCCTTTCCAAACACACACACAAACAGCCTTCAAGTACACCATAACTCCCCCACACACACATAATACAGTAGCCTACACACACACGAACGGCATACACATACAGTGCATACACACACACTCCCTCCACACACGAACAACTACATCCCGTTAATTTGGCGATAATAACTTACTAAGACATTTCAACCCATTCAGGTGTCGATTTTATTTCTAGGCAAGCGATAGCGAGCCTACTTGCGGCTGGAACATAGTACAAATTTAGCTTGCAGGGGGTCTGGGTGGGCATTTTGTAGTTTGAAGGAAGTCTGGGAGTGCACCAATCAAAGCCCTGTCTGGCGTCACACCTTCCCGTTTGACCAATCAGAGACCACCTACCCTGTCCGGTATCAGCTGTTCTCTGTCTCTCTCTCTCTCTCTCTCTCTCTCATACACACACTATGTCAATAATACTTAACCCCTTCAGACTCATATGACGCAGGTTGCCAGATTAGCAATAATAAATAGTTCTCTCACTCTTATAATTACCTCTCCAAAATTAGTTTTCTGACCACAGCCAACTCAAAGACAACTGCAGAGGTTGAAGTAACTAAACTAAAGGTTTGTAAATACCCCTGATGGTAATAAAGGCTTTAAAGTATCCCTAATAGGCTCAAAATTGCGTCATGAATGGGTTAAACAGTCTACCTATTAAAAAAGGCTACAGATTCTTTCTTTTCAACTTGACGGTCAATTGCAAAGTTCCCATCAAGATTTGTGTTATTATGAAGATGTTGTAGTGATATTTGTTGCTAAGCATATAAACTTAGTCTTATCATGATGCAAAGACATGGTAGTTTTCATATTTCTCCATTAAGTATCGAGGAATGAGTAGCTAAGGGATTCAATTTACCGCCAGTTGAAATTAAACCGAGTATAGATTAATCCTTTTAGTCGATGCATCGATCCTAAGCTTCATAAAATCGTCTAACTGTAGCTGAAATCATATAAAAAAGAAATCACCGGTACTGAAAAGGTTAAGTTCAGAGACATAAGAACTTAAGGAAACGGTAGTCTGGAGAAAGCCGATTGGCCCACACAAGGCAGATCCCTTTCACACCCAATCCATCTATCTCATCCATGTACACTCGACCAATAAACAATCTTTACACTGGCGAGCTGTAAATAATCTAGTGTGAACGGAATTAATCGGGTGAAACATACGTCTGTGAGGTATTATCATAAGATTTCGACCCACTTCCAAAATGTTTAGAGCGTTAGTGTAAAAAAAAAATGTTGGTCAAGTGTACCTATCTAATTTTAACATGAATTAGAGGTATGCCGGGTTGTGATTTCTGAACATTCTTAAATTACTATAACCTGTTCCATATAGGTAGGCCAGAAATCGTGACTCCTAGCCTCTGTAACTAAAAAATGGTTGGAGCAAACGGACTGTACATTTCTACACACATTTACCTAGCCGACTGTTCCCAAATTGTAGTTATGCATTTCTGGCCTACCTAACTAATGGAATATTCTTTAGTTTATAACTCGAGAGAGAATCATGTCACGTGACCTCTACATCACAGGGGGTAGGAAAAGCCAAAGGGAAAACCGCTCTCGGCCAGTCACACTCACCACAGTTACCACCGTCCAGTGTCTAACTAGCTTCAGTGTTCGCGGTTTCGTTCTGATGCACTCTCTCAGGCAGTATCTTTACCTGGATACCTTTAAGCGCTTCTGCCTCAAGAGGGTGTTGTTCCCTTGGTGTTCTCTGAGGCAAGGCCACGGCGTCGCCGCCACCACTACTAGCCTATCGATAAAGTAAGCATGGAAGGGATAGGCCTCCAGGATCACCTATCTACAACTACAAGCCACCAACGTGAGTGTTTTTCCCGTGTGTATTTTTATAGAGGGTAGGTTTATATATGAGTGTAAGCCTAAGGGTAATTGTTTAGTGTATGGTTAACAATTACGATAACTTCTTATAGAGGGTAAGTTTATGTATTGGGGCCCTTCATAAGGAGGAGTGAGTCACTTATGTAATTTTGTATTATTAAGTATTTTTGTGTTATTGTTTCGCTATTTTGTTTCTAGTCTCAAGTCGGCCACCCCTAGCTATGATGTATGCGTTTGAGTATATATACATAGCCTACATACATAGGCCTACATTCAAGTATTAAGGGGTGGGGGGGGGAGGTGGTGTAGTGGGAACGGCGAGGGTACCTTGGGTTGGCGGAGACGGGAGGGAGGGGGGAGGAGTCGAGGAGCGTTGGGTGGGGGGGGGGGGGGAGAAGGAGGAATATTTAAGAACACAAGAGTGCAGAAAGCCGATTTTCCCACACAACGCAGATCCCTCTCATATCCAACCCTAAGAATATGGCTTGATTAGCCTATTCACTAACATCATGAAGACATTCACTGAAGCTAGCGAAATCAGACCACTGGCGAACAAGGGAACACGCAGACACTCACCCCCTATACATAAAGTTACCCTCTCTCTATAAGCGACACACACACACTCACGGCCCCCATACAAAACTTACCTTCTATAAGAAGTTATTAATAAGAACACGCGCACACACACACACTCCCTCCCACACACAAAGAAGAAAAGGACAGAACACAAACAGGTCACCCCCCTGAAATTACACACAATAGACGTCACCGGTAGGCTACTGAAAGGGTTAGCTCCCACACATACTGTACTTCACAATCTGTTTAATTTCATCTGACGGTAAATTGACCACTTGCGAGTTTTGTTCTGGTACAAAGGAGTACAAAGGAAATCAAGCAACAACAGATCTAGTGACCCTTCTAGGTTGCTTGTCCTCCAAAATACTGAGGATCAAGTGTCCAAACACTATAAGGAAGTTGGAGCTGTAGACATCGATAGTAAACCGAAATGCAATAATAATGTAGGGTTCTGATGGCTAAAGAGCATGTTGAATTGGGTTTTATGTATTTATAAATGTACTACAACCGTATTTTAGCTGGTACCGGTAATGCTGCTAAATATCGATGCCTATAATCCAACTTCCTTATAGAACGAAACTCACAAGTGGGCAATTGAATTGCTTAGATACTAATTTCTCGATACTTAATGACAAAATATTAAACACAATGTCTACATCATACCAAGTTTATATAATTAGCACCATATTTCACAACATTTAAAAATAACCGAGATATCTTGATGGAAACTTTGCAATTGACCACTTGCGAGACATCGATATTTAGCATAATTACCAGCTAAAATACGGTTGTAGTACAGTCGCGCTAATAAGTGATGTCTCGGCACCAGGTATGTTTTGATCAATAATTGGTATCAGCAATATCTAAGCTTCATTTCTTCATATTGAGTGAAATATAAAAAACATTTTCCTATAGGCCTACTTACCCACCCTATTCAACATCGGACAGACATTAATACAGCACAGAGCGAACCAAACATAATGACAGCTGGGACATAACTTATTAGCGCGACCGTACATGTATAAACCCATACAAATTTATTAATAATACTTTCCATGCATCAGAAACCTTCATCATTATTGCATTTCTGTTTACAGCTCCAACTTCCTTATAGCCTGAAACTCGCAAGTGGTCAATTCACTGTCAGTTGTAAAGAAACAGTATAGCGCTAATATCGTCTAACGGTCGCCAGAATATAGAGCAAAAATCATCTTCCAATACTGAAATTATTAAGGGGGTAGTGCTTGGTTTTTGGTCTATAATAGTATAGCCTATTTATTTATTACGGTAATTTATTTTTGAGTTTCCTCGCTAGACCTCCATCAAGCTTAGAAAAACACCCCCTAGACCCCCTTTCAAGATAAATATGTAAATCTTTCGGTAGAAAAATGTCCGGTTCCTTCTAAAATTAGAGGCTCGCTCTCGCTCGCCACGAAAAAAATCGACACTTAACAATTAAAGGGTCCGATTGGTTAATATTGATAAGAAAAATGAGGCGAAAGGTCTCAAAATCGCCAAGCTAACGGAATGAACGTCTTAAAACCTCAACGCTAATATGCTAAACATGAGGGAGAAGGGGGTCCAGAAAAAACTAGAGAATCATGACGCGTTTTGACGGTTATTCTGGCTATTATATATTGTACGATTTTATACAGCTTAGGAAAGATCCATGGGTATGTTATGGGTAAAGACTATCTCAATTAACCCCTTGAAGATCTTGACGCATTTGGTCCATTAATTTCTGGCTAGTATTTGACGATTTTATACAGCTTAGGAGGGATCTGTGGACATAATATATGATGCAGAGACATGGTAGTTTCATTTTTTTCCATTAACTAGCGATACATTAGCTGCCAAGAGATTCAATTTACCGTCAGATGAAATAAACCGGACTATCGATCGAAGGTACCGGTAGAATGTTCAACTTCAGAAGATCCGATTAGGCTACGCATATCTTTTCTGCGTTCTGGTTATTATTGAACGATTTTATTCAGATTAGGAAGGGTATATGGAAGTCAAAGGCATAATTGAGATAGTCTTTACCCTTATAATTCCCACAGATCCTTCCTAAACTGGATTTAATCATCAGAATCGCCGTATATCTCCCCTTAACCCCTTCTGTACCGGTGACGTCCTTTTCATTATATTCTGGCAACTATTAGACTTTATTAAGTTTAAAAAGGGTAACCAGCAATTAACCCACTCCGACATATGACGCAATTTTGAGCCTATTAGGGATACTTTAAAGCCTTTGTTACCATCAGGGGTATTTATAAACCTTTAGTTTAGTTACTTCAACCTCTGCAGTTGTCTTTGAGTTAGCTGTGTTGAGCCTATTGGGGATACTTTAAAGCCTTTGTTACCAAATTTAGTTACTTAAACCTCTGCAGTTGTCTTTGAGTTAGCTGTGTTGAGCCTATTGGGGATACTTTAAAGCCTTTGTTACCATCAGGGGTATTTAGAAACCTTTAGTTTAGTTACTTCAACCTCTGCAGTTGTCTTTGAGTTAGCTGTGTTGAGCCTATTAGGGATACTTTAAAGCCTTTGTTACCATCAGGTGTATTTAGAAACCTTTAGTTTAGTTACTTCAACCTCTGCAGTTGTCTTTGAGTTAGCTGTGTTGAGCCTATTGGGGATACTTTAAAGCCTTTGTTACCATCAGGGGTATTAAGAAACCTTTAATTTAGTTACTTCAACCTCTTCAGTTGTCTTTGAGTTAGCTGTGTTGAGCCTATTGGGGATACTTTAAAGCCTTTGTTACAACCTATGCAGTTATCTTTGCGTTAGCTGTGTTGAGCCTATTGGGATACTTTAAAGCACCATCAGGGGTATTTAGAAACATAAGAAAATGGGAGTCTGCAGAAAGCCGATTGGCCTAAGCAAGGTAGATCCCTGTCCCACACAACCCCAGTTCAATTACAAAGCCCAATTATAGGCTCAACACTCTAATACCCTGAGGATCATCTTACCAAAACGGTTAGAGATTAACGCAGGATTATGGGGGTATGCAGAGTGCTGATTGGCCCAACCCGGCTGATCCCCCTTCACACCCAACCCTTCTCGTCCATATGCTTATCCAATTTTATCTTAAAGTTCCCTACCGTTTTAGACCCCACTATAGCACTTGGTAGTCCATTCCACCCATCTACAACTCTGTTACCAAACCAATATTTGCCTATATCTTTTCTGAAACAAAATTTATCTAATTTGAAACCATTGGTACGAGTTCTTTCGCTATCACTGAGCTTTAGTACATTTGTCATGTCCCCTTTGTTAATCCCACTAACCCACTTGAACACCTCTATCATATCCCCTCTAACTCTGCGTCTCTCTAACGAATGTAAACCTAATTTCTTCAACCTTTCTTCATACGAAAGATTTCTAATATTATGGATCATTTTTGTCATTCTACGCTGTACTCTCTCCAATGAATCTATGTCCATTCTGTAATAAGGACACCAAAATTGGACAGCATAATCCATATGGGGTCTCACTAATGACAAGTAAAGTTTTAAGATAACATCAGCAGTTCTGTTACTCACACTCCTAGAGATGAACCCGAGAATCCTGTTTTGCCTTATTACGAACGCTTATACACTGTTTTCTAGGCTTCAAATCATTGCTAACAAACACACCTAGATCTTTCTCACAGTCTGAATTTTCTAATTCTAAATTAGCTAGTTTATATTTAACATTTGTTTGCATCTTCCCTATCTTTAATACCTTGCATTTGTCAATGTTAAACTTCATCTGCCAATTTACTGACCATTCATGTAAGGTATCTAGATCCCTTTGGAGGCACTCTATATCGCTATCTGAATCAATTGATATCCCCATTTTAGTATCGTCTGCGAATTTACTTATCCTACTAGTTATACCTAAATCTAGGTCATTTATGTATATAAGAAACAACAGGGGACCTAATACCGATCCCTGGGGGACACCACTTTTGACTGCTCCCCACTCTGACTTGGTACCATTTATGCTGACTCTCTGTTTCCTACCAATTAGCCATGACCTAATCCATCCCAACAACGATCCTCCTATGCCATGTGCCTCAACCTTTCTCATCAATCTCTCATGAGGGACTCTGTCGAAAGCTTTACTGAAATCTAAATAAATAATATCATATGACTTGTCACTATCTACTGCTTCCTATACCTCTGAGAAAAAGCTAAGCAAATTAGTAAGGCAAAAACGTCCCTGACTGAATCCATGCTGAGAAGAATTTATTAAGTTAAATTTGTCTAAGTGGCTTCTAATTTTCCTAGCAATAATAGACTCTAGCAACTTTCCTATGATTGATGTGAGACTAAAGGGACGGTAATTGGATGCTTTCGATTTATCACCTTTTTTGAAGATCGGAACTACATTTGCAAGCTTCCAAGCTTCTGGAACTAAACCTGTTTCTAAAGAATTGTTAAATAAAAATGATAATGGGCTACTTAACTCATCTCTGCATTCTTTTAATACTCTAGCAGGACTCTAATACTCTAATACTCTAATACTCTACTCGTCAGGACCAGGCGATTTTTGAGGTTTCAGTCTGTCAATTTCCTTAAGCACATCATTTCTACTTATACTAACTGTACTTAACATATTTTCTATACTATCACTATATACCATATTGACTTCTGGAATCTGTGCCAAATTTTCATTAGTGAACCTTTAGTTTAGTTACTTCAACCTCTGCAGTTGTCTTTGAGTTAGCTGTGTTGAGCCTATTGGGGATACTTTAAAGCATTTGTTACCATCAGGGGTATTTCTGAACCTTTAGTTTAGTTACTTCAACCTCTGCAGTTGTCTTTGAGTTAACTGTGGGCAGAAAACTAATTTTAAAGAGGTAATTATAAGAGTGAGAGAACTCTGGTGGCGGCTCGCACTTACCTGATTGGCGGCTCGCAAGAGATGAGAGAGAGAGAATTCATCAGTAATCAGAGACAAGTCCAAAGTATTAGAAATAAATTGCATTATTATGCCGTATCAGACGTATCACTTAATAAAATTGCTAATGGGAATAGGCCTAGTGGCCCTGGCAATTCTTTACTTTTCATAATTATTCAACATAAAGAGAAAAGGAGAAAAGCGAGAGCACCGATTATACAGGAATGAGAAGAGAAGAGAAGAGAAGAGAAGAGAACAGAAGAGAACGAGCCTTATGTACAGGAACTGTACGTGTGGGTTACGTACGTCCAGGGCTCGGCGGCCCATACTCGGCTAGTCTTGTCCAATGTCCATTCATTCGTATTATTAACATCACATCAGAAAAGTGTATTATGGTGCCTCGTAAATTACTGTTATTTCATGAGAAAAAGACTGTTTCGGTGTATGCATGAAATGTATGGGACCTAAACTCGTATTCTTACAAAGTCAAACTCTGCATTTTCCAGAGAAATAGTCACTAGTGCACACCTGGATATCCTAACAAGAATAGCAGTGACAAATTACAATTGCTTTGCTTACCTTAGCAAAGCAATATTACAAGTAAAACATGGAGAAAGCTGGCTCATTTCCGGCCATCACAACATTAAATGAAAGTATTTATTTATTACATTTATATTAGTAAAGTCAAGAATTTCAATATAGGCTAGGCCTAATTCATTTTTACTAAAGAATTTCATTAATATAAATTTTGTTACTAGCCTAGGGTAGTCTTGTTCTATAAATGTGTGGCTATAAACCCACACAAATAGCCTATATAATTTAGTTCCTATACTGTATAGGCCTATAGGTTATTTTGTTCTGCTTATCCTTGGGGCTTATTTGCCTTATGCGGCTCTTGCTCTGAATATGTCTTGAACCTTTGGCTCTCTTGAAAAAATTAGTGAATATCACTGTACTAACCTAACCGTATTGGTTGATTTGGCACTAGTTGAGAGCTACTGGTTGAAATGGTCGGTTAATATACAGGAGACGCAACAACGTGTTTTTTAGGTATTTTTTTTTGAATTTTGATTTTGGTGTTTTAGTCTAATCTAGTGATGAAATTGAATGGGAATTAAGCATTTACCCATTATCCATCAATCTAAAGACACGCCCCCCGATAGTGGGGAGGGCTATGAAGATCAGGGAAATTGAGGGGTAAAAAGCGTATAGAACACTATAGAACACGATAATACACATTTGTAACCCAAATTTGGCTCGGGTTTGTTCAATTTCCAGACCCATAAAACCTGATTTTTTTAAAACCCGAGCCAAGTTTTGACGAAACTTGGCTCGGATTTAACAAATTTAAAAATGAAAAAAACACAGTAACCTTGGTAAAATATTGGCTCGGGTTTTGTCAATTTCCAGACCCATAAAACCTGACTTTTTGAAAACCCGAGCCAAGTTTTGACGAAACTTGGCTCGGATTTAACTAATTTTAAAATTAAAATAACACAGTAACCTTATTAACATGTTGGCTCGGGTTTTGTAAATTTCCATACCCATATAACCCGACATTTCGAAAACACGAGCCAAGGCTCGGATTTTACTAATGTTCATGTTAAAATTACACAGTAACCCTAATAAAATCTTTGTTTGGGTTTTCATAAGGTTAACATTACCCTAACCTAACGAAGTAAGAATGGGGTTAACATTAGCCTAACCTAACAACCTTACCTAACCTAACCTAACAACCTTACCTAACCTAACCTAGTAAGAATGGGGTTAACATTAGCCTAACCTAACAACCTTACCTAACCTAACCTAGTACGAATGGGGTTAACATTAGCCTAACCTAACAACCTTACCTAACCTAACCTAGTAAGAATGGGGTTAACATTAGCCTAACCTAACAACCTTACCTAACCTAACCTAGTATTATTGGTGGGGGCTGTCGCCCCCACACCCCCGCTGGTTGGGTACTGGCTGAAAAACTTGTTTTTTTACAGTAGGCCTATGTATTTTATGTTATTTTTGTTCTCCCTTATAATACATTTCAGCTCTTAATGACATATATAGCAATGATGTATAGCCTATGCTCTACCGGACCTATTAGGCCTAAAAAGATCGATGGGCTAACTGTCGGTCCAAAACATCAGTATAACCAACTAGCCCTTGCATGCCAGTTTAATCCTATGCGAAAAAATCTTTTACTTTATGTTACTTTGCGATGACCCTTTAAGATTCCCTAGCTAGCTGTGGTCCGGCTCCTTTATGTTGTCCCAACCAACCAACTAACCTTAATGAACAGAGGAGGTACTGGGCTGCCTGGCTGGCCGCTGGAGGCTCGATCACCACTCATCTTGGTCAACAGCTGATGGATTTTTGTTTCAAATTTTTCCATGTAAAACAAGTGTATGTGCATTTCAAAACCAGCTGTCCTCGTCAGCTGTATTTGGAACACTGGTTATTGCACTTTGGACAGTTTACCACTTATTGGAAGGCGAAAAGGTCTTAAGCAGCCTCAGTGTTTTTAAAGACGGTGGAAAAAGCTTTGATCGGCTCACACCCTCTACACAAGCTGGCCAGAGTCAAACTGACAGCTTATATCCTGGGCCACCTGTTTTCCAAATCATGGCATCACCTGATTGGTCGATAGACATCACGTGTCAGTGAACTCGAGTACTCTTGGCATGAATTAGGTAGGGTGATTACTTTGGCTACGACGCCACCAGTATAGTTCATTGCATTCGCCACCAGATGTCTCAGTTGTTGACTGACAGTCACGAAAAAGAAGTCTCCCAGATGAAGACGAAAAAGAAGAAGTATAAACAAACCCTTAAAACGTAAATATCCATATAATATGTATTATGTTAGTTTCCCGGGAATGACACCTACATCAACAATTTGGAGAAAAATCGCTTAATCACATGCTATTGAGCTTAATTTTTTACCAATATTGTAGCGCCTCCTGTATATTGACCCAAATTTTACACCTACTGTAAATGGCACGAAAGGTCGTTCAATTGTCAAGCTATTTGGGCGAATGTCTTAAACTCTGGAATTTAATGGGGCTAAGCATGAATGAGAAGCGGATCCAAATAGATAGGCTAGACTTCGTGAACACTAACCTGTAACTCAAAAGGGATTTAAACAAATGAGCTGTAAAATTCCACACCTATTCCCTGGCTGACCCTTCCCAAATGGTACGAATATGTGCTGGATTACTGTAGTCGTTGTGAGTTATAGAGGCTAATGGTCAAGAGTTTTGGCCATCATATTTGGAACAGTGTATAGCTTTGAAATGTTTATGCCTCGATGTATGTCCCAGACTGTTGTACAGTTACCAACATAAGTTCTGTTCCTATCCGTGATCTTATACATGTAAATATAATGCGCATGATTGAATTACGAGTGTAGTTTCTTATGTTGTCTGTTAACTCAGCTGATTAATCAACTGATAATGAAAAGAAACCACACTTGCAATTCATGCATATCATTTTACTTTCGTACGTAAGATTGCGACAAGGGACATAATTTATGTGGCCAACTGTACCTTCCAGTACAGTACATAATATCGTGATATTAACCCGTTCAGTACCAGTGACGTCCTTTTAATGATATTCTGGACACTATTAGACAATTATATTCAGCTTAGGAAGGATCTGTGGTATCTAAAAGGATTATGCCTAATTGAGATAGTTTATAGTCTGTTAATGGTTAGAGGTCCTTCCTAAACTTAATATAATCATCTAATACTTGCCCGAATGTAATGAAAAGGACGTCACTTGTACTGAATGGGTTAATTAATCACTTGCGAGTTTCAGGCTATAAGGAAGTTTGGAGCCGTAAACATCGATATATATCAGAAATACAATAATAATGTATGAACAATGAAGAGGTGTTATAGAAGATGAAAATCACCGAAAACAAAGGTTACATCTCCATGTGACCGCTATATTCTAGATACGAATATGAGGCTCATTACAACATTTCAACACCTCGTACTGTCTTGCAAATACAAAACATGATAGAATAATTTTAAATACAGAGTTATCGTGAGTGGAAAGGAAGGAGCATATTGTATATTTTCGCTGGCGAGTGTAATGGGGGGGATCGGCTTTAAGTGAAAAAACATGCAAAATATTGATTGACTTTCCTGGGTGGTGTGAGGGGTAGGGAGAGTATGGTGCCTGTTATTGGGAGAGTTCGACCCATTGTTACCATTGAAGGGTGTTCCATTTCGGTCAGAGCTACAGATATTGCACCAGGGCAATGTAGATAGAGCAGAATTATCCGAGAAATAGCCGCTAGGGTGTATCTTCCCTATAGAAGCCACCGCCGGGCGGGGAGGGGGGGGGGGGAGGGGGGGCAAAGCCCCTATCACTCAGGCACATACCCCATGGCTGGGCATGGCCGACTTGAAACAGAGACTGAACAGGGACAACATAATATAATAAACAAAATACAAATTCACACACATCTAACTCGCCCAGGAGAAGACCCAGAGACCAGGGATCACTAAGGTCAGCACTCCCCCGTCCCCAGATCTCCCGGAGAGGTTCCTGTGTCTCTTTTTTTTTCTGATCTCACTTGGAAAGATCATATTACCACTCTTGCTAAAACAGCTTCCCAGGAGCTGGGTGTGCCTCCAGGTTTTTTTTTACCCCTGCGCAGTTACTTGCTCTGTACAGGGACAAAGTGCGTCCATGTTTTGAGTATTGTTCACATGTGTGGGGAGGATCCTCACACACAGCACTTCAATACAAAGTCTCATAAACTCATGTCCACTCACCAATTCTCTGCAATCTCTCTTCGCCGCAATGTTGCATCTCTCTCTCTATTCTACCGCTATTACAATAATCAGTGTTCCTCAAAGCTCTCTCAGGTATATACCACCCCCTCTTTGTACAGCATGTAGCACCCGTCTTGCAACACAATCCCACCCCTACTCTGTGCAACTCTCCAATCAAAGAGTGAAACGTTATCCTCAGTCTTTCTTCTATTCAACAGCTGAGCTCTGGAACTCTCTCCCAAAATTCCTATGACTTAATTTGCTTCAAGCTCAGTGTGTTCAGGCAATTTGGCTCGAACGTCCCTTGATTTTGGCCCTGTCACTCTTTCAACTCAGGGGGAGGCACTCACCACAGGCATTTCTGCTTTTTGTCTCCCTCACTCACATAAACAAAAGTCATGGGGGAGGGGGGGGGGGACTATCCCTAGGCAAGATTTGTTTTTGTTTTTAATTCTGAAAGTGACGTACCAGAGACACCCATATCTTAACACCTTACGAGCGGCCTATGCGGTTTATTTATGTGTACCGCACAGCGGGGTGTTTTTAGCCAAAATAGGGCTGTTTACGTGATCATTTTCATGCCTAAATAAGACCCAGAACGTAAAACAAGTACCTATCCCTGAAAGGGCATAAACAGAGCTTTCGAATGACACCATAACGATCCTTGTATGATGGATAGTTTTCTTGCAATAACCGTGCAACGCGAGTGCAAAAAGCAGGTAATTCGGTCGGTACATAATTGAGTATGTAGCGAGTGAGAGAGGGAGGAGGGAGCTGAGATTTGTGTCAGTAGGTTCGCCGCGGTGGTCTGGAGCAGTCATACGCTCGCTAGTCTCCTGCCACCACTTGTCTCTCTCTCTCAGCCACATTACGTGCTGAAATTGCCACTCGAGTTATGTCGAGCGCCGCCACATAGTCCAGCTTTATTTAACTCGACTTATGTTGCTCGCCGCTAAATAAGGGTTAAAATGTAAAAATCGACCAAAATCAAAAAAATTTGTGAGGTGAAGCTGAACGGTCAGGCTATGGAGATCGTCAACTCTTTTAAGTATCTGGGCAGTGTGTTGAGTAAAGATGGGACATGATAGGTGCGGGAGAGGGTACAACAGGGGAAGAGGGTTGTAGGAACGCTAAAAGCAGTAACAAAAAATAGGGTGGTCAGTATGGAAGTGAAGAAGTCCTTGCATGACAGTGTGGTAATCCCGACACTACTTACGGAAGCGAAGCATGGACGTTGGTGGAGAGACTCAGACCAAGAGTGAGAGCAGTGGAAATGAATTACTTAAGGAGTGCGTGCGGAGTTACTTCGAGGGATAGACAGACTAATGAGGAAGTAAGAAGGAGGTGTGGTGTGGAGGTAGATGTGCTGGAAAGTGTGAAAAGGAACAACTTGAGATGGTTCGGCCATATGGAACGTATGGAAAGCGAGAGAATGACTAAGAGGGTGTATGAGAGCGAGGTGGAGGGACAGAGGGGGAGAGGTAGACCGAATATGAGGTGGAAGGATGGAGTGAGGAAGTACATGAACGAAGGTGGTGCTGGTTGGGGGGAGGGGCGTCGACTGACTGGGGACAGAGGTGCATGGGGGCAGTTCGTTCGTGGCCACCCCTTCGGGGATCACGGCGTCAGGCAATAGATAGATAGATAGATAGATAGATCAACAATTTCCCTACACGAAAAAGTAACATCTCTGACTTCCTAATCTGAATAAAATCATCAGAAATGTGTATTGTATTAGGGTTAATCTTGTTTCTGGCTAAAATTTGAGGATTTTATGCAGTCTAAGAAGGAGCTATGTTAGTAAGTACTAAGAGGTTTGTTAGATAGTACTGTATTTAACTAAGAGGTTTGTTAGATAGTACTATACCTTGCCACCACACTCCTGGCATATTCATGAACTCAAGAGACTGGTAATTAAAGGCCTACTATTATATTGAACATAAGAAAAACAAAAAAAGTCACCCATAAAATCAGCCAAGCGTCGTCCATAGAAAACTCGTTC
The DNA here is from genome assembly GCA_032716605.1 of Paralithodes platypus. Classification (NCBI taxonomy): domain Eukaryota; kingdom Metazoa; phylum Arthropoda; class Malacostraca; order Decapoda; family Lithodidae; genus Paralithodes; species Paralithodes platypus. The sequence continues at coordinate 804,166 of JAVRFV010002179.1, read as the reverse complement.
GCGCATCTGAGCTAACCCATTTTCTTTTATTACTATTAGAGGGTAACTATTCTAAACCTATATATATGGACAAGTAGCATTTGTACGCTACGTCCACATTGTCCTCCCCAACTCACCCTATATACAGCATAAATTCATCCAGAACATCTGAATTATGATCATATTTTCCTAGAACACGCACTTGTTTGTATTGCACTAATGTGAATAACAAAGGTGATTTGATGAAATAACTAACTGAATTAATTAATATACCATATACTGCATAATAGGTTGCGGACATATTTAAGAAGGAGTTTCATTAGCTTTCCAATGGTATATTTAAATCATTAATGTACAATCAAAACTAATATTTTTTCTTGAATATTTTAGCACGCCGACTGGTCAAAATTTTCGCTTCACTTAACGCTCTATTTAAATATCATTTAAGGATCGATACAGTTTTCAGATTTTAAATACGTATATTGGCAAATAATAGAGATTATTATTTTCAAAGAACCAGCTCTGTAGGACAAAAACTCTATTTTATATTAATATTTTCATATGCGCATCTTACGTCCATCGAAAATGTCCGTCGGCCATGTTTTTCACACCTCTTCTCTCCCACTCATTTTCACCGATAAAATGTGAGACAGTGGATATATATTAAATCGCGCTATTTAGGACTTTTCATTAGCTTTCCAATGGTTAGTATATCATCAATGTACAATCAAAACTTCTATTTTTGCCAAATATTTTCTCGTCCGTGCGCCAAAATCACCGAATGGTCAACATTTTCGGTTCAGTGTACGCTCCAGTTAAACATCATTTAAGGATCGATACAGTTTTTAGATACTAATTTCCTATATCGGCAATGCATACAGATTACTATAATCTTTGAACCAGCTTTGGACGACAAAAATCGATTTTATATGAATATTTTCATATGCGCATATCTTACATCGACAAATTTGAACTGAACTTACCCTGTCGTCTGTGACTATCCAATCATATTTCAGTCATTTTATCACTTATCACTTATATCACATAAAGCCACTATGGGGGCGGCCATGTTTAAGTTTCCGGCCCACGCGTCCGTATCTAAATACTTAATAATCCATCTTTCCCTCATCCTATGACTTTAATGGATTCAAACTCCGTGTGTTCAGACATTTTGGCTCGAACTTTCCTTGATTTTTGTTGGCCCTTTCATTCTTTTAACTCTGGGGAAGGCACTCGTCACAGGCATTCTCAACAGTAAAACATCGATACCTACCAATTAATACGGTACGGAGATAATAATGGTGTTAAAGAAATTACAAATTACTTAACAGAATCTAACCACATAATAGAACGGAAAGACAGTGTGAAAGACCTTGGGGTATTAATGTCTGAAAATATGGGTTTCAAAGTACATAACCAGGTCAAAGTGGCGGCTGCGAAACGTCTAACGGGTTGGATTCTGCGTACTTTTAAAACACGCGGTGAATTGCCTATGATAACGCTCTTCAAATCTCTAGTGCTACCGCTGCTTGAATACTGTAGTGTATTAACATCCCCATACAAAGCAGGTGAAATAAATGACGTAGAGAGTGTACAAAGAAATTTCACTTCGCATATAAGTTCGATAAAACATCTACACTATTGGGAGCGTTTAAGAGCACTGAATCTGTACTCACTGGAACGTAGAAGAGAACGTTACCTAATAATATACACGTGGAAAATCGCAGTGGGTTTAGTACCAAACCTACATACTCCGATAGTCATGAAATTCAGTGATAGGAGAGGCTGGGAATGCGAAATCCCCCGGATGAATAACAGGGGTGCTATGGGCTCTCTGCGAGAGGGCTGGTTATCACACAGAGGCCCACGTCTCTTCAACAAACTCCCACGGCGAGTAAGAGACATGAGGGACATCTCGTTAGACAACTTCAAGAGAGCCCTAGATGTCGAACTGCAAAAAGTGCCAGACGAGCCCATCCTCGCAAGGGAGCGAGCTGTCGCTTCAAACAGTCTACTGCACCAAATCACCACCCATAACGAGGGGCGTCGCGCTCCTAGCGGCGAACACATCCAAAGATATCCAAAGGTAAGGTATCCTAAATGGCACGAAAGGTCTTAAATTTGAAAAAATAAACAAGGCGAAAAAACAAATGAAAGGGATAACATTAAAATCTGTTTGATTATAATCCAGAGATCTATATATAATCGTCAAGTGTGTGTATTTTATTCTAGCTACATTTAGTTTATTTTGTGTAACTTAGAAGAATCTGTGGTAGGGTTAAGTAAGATAAGTTCGAAGCCTGTTAGTCTAATAGTAGCCAGACGAATTTATTGGGATAGTTTGTAGCCTTTTAATGTCTAGAGATCCTTCTCAAACTGAATAAAATAGATTGGCATTGGAATAAAAAAACAAAAACAAAAATAGACGCCATCGGTACAGAAAGGGTTAAGGGGGGTCACCTGCATTTTGATCTCCTTTTCTCTCTTTCTCTGGCTTCTATCCATTCGGCCCCATTCAGACTACTGTTAAGCCATAGAAAGAGAGAAAAGGAGATAACAAAAAGCAATGCTACCAGAGGCAACAAAATTACCGATTTTCGTTGCTGGGGTGACGGGGTGGGGTGGGGGTGGGGGGGGGGGTATTTAGTTAACCCCTTCAGCACCATGACACCTTTTTTATCTTTGATTCTGGCTAAATGTTGATGACTTTATGCAGTTTACGAAGGACCTGTTTTACAAAGAGGGCAACATTTTGATGATTTTATGCAGTTTAGGAAGGACCTGTGTTACAAAGAGCCGTTGAGGTAATAACAAACTAAAGAAAATCGTCTACTGGTATGATGAACATATCGTAATGGTGGTGAAGGACTTAACCCGTTCAGTACCAGGGACGTCTCTGTTTAGCTTATTCTGACAACTATTAGATGATATTATTCAGCTTCTAGTAATATTAAGGCTTCAAACTATCTCAACCAACCATTTTCACTACCACAGATCCTTCCTAAGCTGCATAATATCGTTTAATTATAGCTAGAATAGAATATAACACGTCGATGGTACTCAAAGGGGGGTGGGGGGGAGCTAGTTCACCCCTTCAGCACCATGACGCCTGTTTACCTTGGATTATGGCTAAACGTAGAGGATTTTATGCAGTTTAAGAAGGACCTGTGTTACTAAGAAATCAAAGTTGTATTGTCCCATTTGAATAATTGAGGTAGAATCATGAACCAAAGGAAATCGTCTAATGGTAACTTAAGCAAGACCTATGTTACTAAGCGGAAATCATATTTACCCATTTGAGTTGTTGAAATAGATAAATAAACTCCCTGACCCCCCTGACATACTCCCTGACCCCCTGACATACTCCCTGACCCCCCAGACATACTACCTGACTCCCTGACAGTCTAATGGTAAACCAGAATATGACGAAAATTACGTAATAGGGGTGAAGGACAAAAAGAGGGGGGACTGAGGTAGGAGGGAGGAGGGGGGGAGGGCCGGGAGGCAGGCAGGCAGGCAGGCACCTAGGTAAAGGTTCAGTCTGTCGTTGGACGCGGTCAGAGGTGGGCGTGGGTTCTTCATTCAGTGTTGTTATTTGCGAAATGTTGGCTATTAAGACTTTTTATCTTAATTTACTTTGTTGTTTACAAAGGTTAACCCCTAAATGTCGGCGCGCAACTTAAGTCGAGTTAAATAAAGCTGGACTATGTGGCGGCGCTCGACATAGGTCGAGTGGCAATTTCAGCACGTAATGTTGCTGAGAGAGAGAGACAAGTGGTGGCAGGACGTAGAGTAGCGTATGACTGCTCCAGACCACCGCGGCGAACCTACTGACACGAATCTCACCTCCCTCCTCCCTCTCTCACTCGCTATATACGGAATTGTATCGGGAAAGTGGCTAATTACATGCTTTTTGCACTCGCGTTGCACGGTTATTGCAAGAAAACTAGCCATCATAAAAGGATCGTTATGGTGTCATTCGAAAGCTCTGTTTATGCCCTTTCAGGGATAGATACTTGTTTTACGTTCTGGGTCTTATTTAGGCATGAAAATGATCACGTAAACAGCCCTATTTTGGCTAAAAACACCCCGCTGGGCGGTACATATAAATAAACCGCATAGGCCGCTCTTAAGGTGTTAAATTAACTTACGTAAGAAGGGACTTTATATATTCGTTTCTATCTTTTTTATTACGTATTTGCTCCCTACACCAAGTCCGCGATCGGAACTTTAAAAAACACCCCCTTAGATACCCCTTCAGATAAATGTGTACATTTTTCGGTAGAAAAATTTCTTGGCCGAAGGCCAGTTCCTGGCCATATAGGTTTGCTAATCGCTCGTCTTGAAGAATTCGACACCTAAATGAGGTCTTATAATCGCCAAACTATTGGGGTAAAACATGAGCAAAGGGGTCCAGACCCCCCCTCCCCCCCCCCCCTCCTCCAAGTGTTCAGTGATAGTGACTCGTATTATCAATTTAGAGACACCTACTGTAAATGGCACGAAAGGTGTTAAACTATTGGGGCTAAAGACGAGGAAGCGTTCAGAACAAATAAGCCTATAAAATAAATCCTGATGTTGAAAAACCAGTGGGCCAAGTTGGACTAGACCTTGGTGAGTTCTGTTGGGTAAGCATGAGGGTGAAGGGGGACCAGAAAAACGACCCAGAAAAAAGTGGGTCAAGATGGACGAGATTGTTGGCGTTGGGGATAGTTCAATCAACTTCTGTACTGATGACGCTGAGATGGTGAGTGTTGATGATTGTTTTCGTGTTTTATTATGTTTTTAGGTGGGGGGGGGGGATATTTACCCTTTCCCGACGATATCTTCGGAAGCTAGAGAATGATTAAGAGTGTACGAGAATATGACAGAGTGGGAGATGTAGACCGAGATTGAGGTGGAAGGATGGAGTTGAAAGGGTTAAGAATTAGGCTTTAGAACAACACGACTTTCCAACTAGAGACCCTTACACAACATAGATCGATCGGCCAACTTCGGGTCATCTTTTTGTTTTTTGTTAGCCCCTTGAGGATTATGACGCATTTTGACAGGTTAAGGGGAGGATTTTTGTTTGTTCCCTTAGACTAAGATTACACCCCCTAGACCCCCCTTTAAGATAAATGTGTACGCTTTTCGGTATAGACAAATGTCCCCGCCGAAGGCCGGCTTCTCTTAAAGTAAAGGGTCGCTATCGCTCGCCCGGAAAAAATCGACACCTAGATGAAAGGTCTTAAATTTAACAGATTTGGGCCAAACTAATTGTGTGAACGTCTTAAAATCTCAAAAGCAACGGGCCTAAACATGAGGGAGAAAGGGGTCGAGAATAATATCCCAGAAGTGGATATCCCCTTAATCTGGCGTACTTATTACCGAGAAAACCAAAAAAAATCTCAATATTTGAAGACTTAGGATGTTGTGAAGATCACAATTATTAACCCCTTCTGTACCGGTGACTTCTTTTTAATTTTATTCTATTCTCTATTTAAACTATTTTGTGCAGTTTAAGGAGGATCTGTGGTAGTAAAAAGTGTTAACCCCTTCTGTACCAGTGACGTATTTGTCATTTAATTCTAGCTATATTTAGACGATTGTGTGAAGATTAGGAAGGATAATTATATGGTCACTAAAAGAATATGGTCTGTAGCAGTTTAATAGGTAAATAAAATCATCTAATAGTTCTTACCAGAATATAATGAAAAGGACGTAACCAGTACTGTCTATCTATTGCCTGACGCCGCAATCCCCGAAGGGGTGGATACGAACGAACCGCCCCCATGCACCTCTGTCCCCAGTCATTCGACGCCCCTCCTCCCAACCCAGCACCGCCTTCATTCATATACTTCCTCACTCCATCCTTCCATACCAAGTGATATAGTGGGATCAAGAACGATAGGGAGCTTTAAGATAAAATTAGATAAGCATATGGACGAGACTATGTTATTTATTGTTTATCTATGTGCTGGAAGGATATTATATTTTTCAATTCCATCCATTATAAATGATTCATAGATTACAAAAAGTCTAAATAAAACAGTTATGTTAATGTCTACAGGAGTTAGGAGTTAGATAGATGCATTCGAGAAATAGATAGAGAAAGAGAGTTGCAGAGGGGGAAGTGAGCGATAAACGAACTATTATGAGACGGACTTAATTGGTTCTGAAAAGACAAAGGAGACATTTTTATTTACTCTTTTTCATGTTATTATTTGTGTGCTGGAAGGAATATATTGTTTTCAATTCCATCGCATTAGAAATGATTCATAGATTACAAAAAGTCCAAATAAGACATAGTTATGTTAATGTATAAATAAGGGAGTTAGATAGATGCATTGGAGAGATAAACAGATAGAGAGAGAGTGGCTAGGGGCGAGCGAGCGATAAAATACTAACATATATGAGACGGACTTAAATTTCTGAAAGACAAAGGAGATATTTTTATTTACTCTCGTTTTCGTTTTATTATTTGTGTGTTGGAAGTACCGGTAATATTGTTTTCAATTCCATCGTATTAGAAATGATTCATAGATTAAAAAAAGACCAAATAAGACATATTTATGTATAAGGGAGATAGATGCATTAAATAGATACACAGACAGACATCTCTGGTGGCGCGGACTTTCCTCTTCGGACTTTTCCCTCTCTTAATTAGGGGGTCGGACATAAGATGAGGTGTGGGCCAATCGGCGTTCAGCAGACCCCGTAATCTTGTGTTAATCCCTGACCATTTTGGTTGGGGCAGTACTCAAGGTATTAGTGAGTTGGGCCTATAATTGGGCCTTGTAATTGGGGTTGGGTGTAACAGGGATCTGCCTTGTATGGGCCGATCAGCTTTTTGCAGACTCCCATTTTCTTATGTTCTTATGTTCTTATGAAACGTTATTCTCTATTCTTTCAATTCAACAGCTGAGCTCTGCAACTTTCTTACATAATCAGTTTGTCCTTCATCCTATTACTTAAATTGCTTCAAACTCCGCGTGTCCAGGCATTTTGGCTTGAACGTTCCTTGATTTTGGCCCTATCACTCTTTCAACTCAGGGGGAGGCACTCGCCACAGGCATTTCTGCTTTTTGTCTCCCTCACTGACATAAACAAAAGTCATGGGGGAGGGGGGCTCTATCCCTAGGCAAGATTTGTTTTTGTTTTTAATTCTGAAAGTGACGTACCGGTACATGTGTGTTTTAAGGGGTGATTTTCACTTGAGGTATTTTTTTCTCCCTCGTGTTTGGCCACTTGCAATCAAAGAGAGGACATGCACAAACTGAGGGAGAAATTAGTGGTTGTCTCGGTAATGTTTTCCCAAGCATTGATGATTTTATTCAGATTAGGAAGGATATTTGGAATTCAGAAGGGGTTAACTGAGATGTGGTTTATATAGTTTTGATGCCCACAGATCCTTCCTAAGCTGCTCAGAATCGTCAAATGCTAAACGCTCTAGGTTAAGGGGGGTGATCTGTTTTTGTTCTGTCCTTTTCTATCTTTCTCTGGCTTGTATCCATTTGGCCCCATTCAGCCTACTGTTTTAAGACGTTTTAAGACGCCTATAACAACCATCCCCCCTTAACCCCTTCTGTACCGGTGACGCCTATAACAACCATCCCCTCTTAACCCCCTTCCGTACCGGTGACGCCTATAACAACCATCCCCCCTTAACCCCTTCTGTACCGGTGACGCCTATAACAACCATCCCCTCTTAACCCCTTCTGTACCGGTGACGCCTATAACAACCATCCCCTCTTAACCCCTTCTGTACCAGTGACGCCTATAACAACCATCCCCTCTTAACCCCTTCTGTACCGGTGACGCCTATAACAACCATCCCCTCTTAACCCCTTCTGTACCGGTGACGCCTATAACAACCATCCTCCCTTAACCCCTTCTGTACCGGTAACGCCTATAACAACCATCCCCTCTTAACCCCTTCTGTACCAGTGACGCCTATAACAACCATCCTCCCTTAACCCCTTCTGTACCGGTGACGCCTATAACAACCATCCTCCCTTAACCCCTTCTGTACCGGTAACGCCTATAACAACCATCCCCCCTTAACCCCTTCTGTACCGGTGACGCCTATAACAACCATCCCCTCTTAACCCCCTTCCGTACCGGTGACGCCTATAACAACCATCCCCCCTTAACCCCTTCTGTACCGGTGACGCCTATAACAACCATCCTCCCTTAACCCCTTCTGTACCAGTGACGCCTATAACAACCATCCCCCCTTAACCCCTTCTGTACCGGTGACGCCTATAACAACCATCCTCCCTTAACCCCTTCTGTACCGGTAACGCCTATAACAACCATCCCCTCTTAACCCCTTCTGTACCGGTGACGCCTATAACAACCATCCCCTTAACCCCTTCTGTACCGGTAACGCCTATAACAACCATCCCCTCTTAACCCCTTCTGTACCAGTGACGCCTATAACAACCATCCCCCCTTAACCCCTTCTGTACCGGTGACGCCTATAACAACCATCCTCCCTTAACCCCTTCTGTACCGGTAACGCCTATAAGAACCATCCCCCCTTAACCCCTTCTGTACCGGTGACGCCTATAACAACCATCCCCTCTTAACCCCCTTCCGTACCGGTGACGCCTATAACAACCATCCCCCCTTAACCCCTTCTGTACCGGTGACGCCTATAACAACCATCCCCTCTTAACCCCCTTCCGTACCGGTGACGCCTATAACAACCATCCCCCCTTAACCCCTTCTGTACCGGTGACGCCTATAACAACCATCCTCCCTTAACCCCTTCTGTACCAGTGACGCCTATAACAACCATCCCCCCTTAACCCCTTCTGTACCGGTGACGCCTATAACAACCATCCTCCCTTAACCCCTTCTGTACCGGTAACGCCTATAACAACCATCCCCTCTTAACCCCTTCTGTACCGGTGACGCCTATAACAACCATCCCCCCTTAACCCCTTCTGTACCAGTGACGCCTATAACAACCATCCCCCCTTAACCCCTTCTGTACCGGTGACGCCTATAACAACCATCCTCCCTTAACCCCTTCTGTACCGGTAACGCCTATAACAACCATCCCCTCTTAACCCCTTCTGTACCAGTGACGCCTATAACAACCATCCCCCCTTAACCCCTTCTGTACCGGTGACGCCTATAACAACCATCCCCCCTTAACCCCTTCTGTACCGGTGACGCCTATAACAACCATCCCCCCTTAACCCCTTCTGTACCAGTGACGCCTATAACAACCATCCCCTCTTAACCCCTTCTGTACCGGTGACGCCTATAAACAACCACCCTCTCTTAACCCCTTCTGTACCGGTGACGCCTATAACAACCATCCTCCCTTAACCCCTTCTGTACCGGTGACGCCTATAACAACCATCCCCCCTTAACCCCTTCTGTACCGGTGACGCCTATAACAACCATCCCCCCTTAACCCCTTCTGTACCGGTAACGCCTATAACAACCATCCTCCCTTAACCCCTTCTGTACCGGTGACGCCTATAACAACCATCCTCCCTTAACCCCTTCTGTACCGGTGACGCCTATAACAACCATCCCCCCTTAACCCCTTCTGTACCGGTGACGCCTATAACAACCATCCCCCCTTAACCCCTTCTGTACCGGTGACGCCTATAACAACCATCCCCCCTTAACCCCTTCTGTACCGGTGACGCCTATAACAACCATCCCCCCTTAACCCCTTCTGTACCGTGACGCCTATAACAACCATCCCCCCTTAACCCCTTCTGTACCGGTGACGCCTATAACAACCATCCCCCCTTAACCCCTTCTGTACCAGTGACGCCTATAACAACCATCCCCCCTTAACCCCTTCTGTACCGGTGACGCCTATAACAACCATCCCCCCTTAACCCCTTCTGTACCGGTGCGGCCTATAACAACCATCCCCCCTTAACCCCTTCTGTACCGGTAACGCCTATAACAACCATCCCCCCTTAACCCCTTCTGTACCGGTAACGCCTATAACAACCATCCCCTCTTAACCCCTTCTGTACCAGTGACGCCTATAACAACCATCCTCCCTTAACCCCTTCTGTACCGGTGACGCCTATAACAACCATCCCCTCTTAACCCCTTCTGTACCAGTGACGCCTATAACAACCATCCCCTCTTAACCCCTTCTGTACCGGTGACACCTATAACAACCATCCCCTCTTAACCCCTTCTGTACCAGTGACGCCTATAACAACCATCCCTCCTTAACCCCTTCTGTACCGGTGACGCCTATAACAACCATCCCCCCTTAACCCCTTCTGTACCAGTGACGCCTATAACAACCATCCCCCCTTAACCCCTTCTGTACCGGTGACGCCTATAACAACCATCCCCCTTAACCCCTTCTGTACCGGTGACGCCTATAACAACCATCCCCCCTTAACCCCTTCTGTACCGGTGACGCCTATAACAACCATCCCCCCTTAACCCCTTCTGTACCGGTGACGCCTATAACAACCATCCCCTCTTAACCCCTTCTGTACCGGTGACGCCTATAACAACCATCCCCCCTTAACCCCTTCTGTACCGGTGACGCCTATAACAACCATCCCCCCTTAACCCCTTCTGTACCGGTAACGCCTATAACAACCATCCCCTCTTAACCCCTTCTGTACCGGTGACGCCTATAACAACCATCCCCCTTAACCCCTTCTGTACCGGTGACGCCTATAACAACCATCCCCCCTTAACCCCTTCTGTACCGGTGACGCCTATAAACAACCACCCTCTCTTAACCCCTTCTGTACCGGTGACGCCTATAACAACCATCCCCCCTTAACCCCTTCTGTACCGGTGACGCCTATAACAACCATCCCCCCTTAACCCCTTCTGTACCGGTAACGCCTATAACAACCATCCCCCCTTAACCCCTTCTGTACCGGTGACGCCTATAACAACCATCCCCTCTTAACCCCTTCTGTACCGGTGACGCCTATAACAACCATCCCCCCTTAACCCCTTCTGTACCGGTGACGCCTATAACAACCATCCCCTCTTAACCCCTTCTGTACCGGTGACGCCTATAACAACCATCCCCTCTTAACCCCTTCTGTACCGGTGACGCCTATAACAACCATCCCCCCTTAACCCCTTCTGTACCGGTAACGCCTATAACAACCATCCCCCCTTAACCCCTTCTGTACCAGTGACGCCTATAACAACCATCCCCCCTTAACCCCTTCTGTACCGGTGACGCCTATAACAACCATCCTCCCTTAACCCCTTCTGTACCAGTGACGCCTATAACAACCATCCCCCCTTAACCCCTTCTGTACCGGTGACGCCTATAACAACCATCCCCCCTTAACCCCTTCTGTACCGGTGACGCCTATAACAACCATCCCCCTTAACCCCTTCTGTACCAGTGACGCCTATAACACCATCCCCTCTTACCCTTCTGTACCGGTGACGCCTATACCCCTTCTGTACCAGTGACGCCCTAACAACCAACCCCCCTTAACCCCTTCTGTACCGGGGACGCCTATAACAAACATCCCCCCCTCACCCCGTCTGTACGGTGACGCCTATAACAACCATCCCCTTAACCCCTTCTGTACCGGTGACGCCTATAACAACCATCCCCCCTTAACCCCTTCTGTACCGGTGACGCCTATAACAACCATCCCCCCTTAACCCCTTCTGTACCGGTGATGCCTATAACAACCATCCCCCCTTAACCCCTTCTGTACCGGTGACGCCTATAACAACCATCCCCTCTTAACCCCTTCTGTACCGGTGACGCCTATAACAACCATCCCCTCTTAACCCCTTCTGTACCGGTGACGCCTATAACAACCATCCCCTCTTAACCCCTTCTGTACCGGTGACGCCTATAACAACCATCCCCCCTTAACCCCTTCCGTACCGGTGCCGCCCATAACAACCATCCCCCCTTAACCCCTTCTGTACCGGTAACGCCTATAACAACCATCCCCTCTTAACCCCTTCTGTACCGGTGACGCCTATAACAACCATCCCCCCTTAACCCCTTCTGTACCGGTAACGCCTATAACAACCATCCCCCCTTAACCCCTTCTGTACGGTAACGCCTATAACAACCACTCCCCCTTAACCCCTTCTGTACCGGTGACTCCTATAACAACCATCCCCTCTTAACCCCTTCTGTACCGGTGACGCCTATAACAACCATCCCCCCTTAACCCCTTCTGTACCGGTGACGCCTATAACAACCATCCCCCCTTAACCCCTTCTGTACCGGTGACGCCTATAACAACCATCCCCCCTTAACCCCTTCTGTACCGGTGACGCCTATAACAACCATCCCCCTTAACCCCTTCTGTACCGGTGACGCCTATAACAACCATCCCCCCTTAACCCCTTCCTGTACCGGTGACGCCTATAACAACCATCCCCTCTTAAGCCCCTTCTGTACCGGTGACGCCTATAACAACCATCCCCCCTTAACCCCTTCTGTACCAGTGACGCCTATAACAACCATCCCCCCTTAACCCCTTCTGTACCGGTGACGCCTATAACAACCATCCCCTCTTAACCCCTTCTGTACCGGTGACGCCTATAACAACCATCCCCCCTTAACCCCTTCTGTACCGGTGACGCCTATAACAACCATCCCCCCTTAACCCCTTCTGTACCGGTGACGCCTATAACAACCATCCCCCCTTAACCCCTTCTGTACCGGTGACGCCTATAACAACCATCCCCCCTTAACCCCTTCTGTACCGGTGACGCCTATAACAACCATCCCCCCTTAACCCCTTCTGTACCCGTAACGCCTATAACAACCATCCCCCCTTAACCTCTTCTCCACCAGTGACGCCTATAACAACCATCCCCCCTTAACCCCTTCTGTACCGGTGACGCCTATAACAACCATCCCCCCTTAACCCCTTCTGTACCGGTGACGCCTATAACAACCATCCCCCCCTTAACCCCTTCTGTACCGGTGACGCCTATAACAACCATCCCCCCTTAACCCCTTCTGTACCGGTGACGCCTATAACAACCATCCCCCCTTAACCCCTTCTGTACCGGTGACGCCTATAACAACCATCCCCCCTTAACCCCTTCTGTACCGGTGACGCCTATAACAACCATCCCCCCTTAACCCCTTCTGTACCGGTGACGCCTATAACAACCATCCCCTCTTAACCACTTCTGTACTGGTGACGCCTATAACAACCATCCCCTCTTAACTCCTTCTGTACCAGTGACGCCTATAACAACCATCCTCCCTTAACCCCTTCTGTACCGGTGACGCCTATAACAACCATCCTCCCTTAACCCCTTCTGTACCGGTGACGCCTATAACAACCATCCCCTCTTAACCCCTTCTGTACCGGTGACGCCTATAACAACCATCCCCCCTTAACCCCTTCTGTACCGGTGACGCCTATAACAACCATCCTCCCTTAACCCCTTCTGTACCATTGACGCCTATATCAACCATCCCCTCTTAACCCCTTCTGTACCAGTGACGCCTATAACAACCATCCTCCCTTAACCCCTTCTGTACCGGTAACGCCTATAACAACCATCCCCCCTTAACCCCTTCTGTACCAGTGACGCCTATAACAACCATCCTCCCTTAGCCCCTTCTGTACCAGTGACGCCTATATCAACCATCCCCTCTTAACCCCTTCTGTACCAGTGACGCCTATAACAACCATCCCCCCTTAACCCCTTCTGTACCGGTAACGCCTATAACAACCATCCACCCTTAACCCCTTCTGTACCGGTGATGCCTATAACAACCATCCCCCCTTAACCCCTTCTGTACCGGTAACGCCTATAACAACCATCCCCCCTTAACCCCTTCTGTACCGGTAACGCCTATAACAACCATCCCCCCTTAACCCCTTCTGTACCGGTAACGCCTATAACAACCATCCCCCCTTAACCCCTTCTGTACCAGTGACGCCTATAACAACCATCCCCCCTTAACCCCTTCTGTACCGGTAACGCCTATAACAACCATCCCCCCTTAACCCCTTCTGTACCGGTAACGCCTATAACAACCATCCCCTCTTAACCCCTTCTGTACCGGTGACGCCTATAACAACCATCCCCCTTAACCCCTTCTGTACCAGTGACGCCTATAACAACCATCCCCTCTTAACCCCTTCTGCACCAGTGACGCCTATAACAACCATCCTCCCTTAACCCCTTCTGTACCGGTAACGCCTATAACAACCATCCCCCCTTAACCCCTTCTGTACCAGTGACGCCTATAACAACCATCCCCTCTTAACCCCTTCTGTACCGGTGACGCCTATAACAACCATCCCCTCTTAACCCCTTCTGTACCGGTGACACCTATAACAACCATCCCCTCTTAACCCCTTCTGTACCGGTGACGCCTATAACAACCATCCCCCCTTAACCCCTTCTGTACCGGTGATGCCTATAACAACCATCCCCCCTTAACCCCTTCTGTACCGGTGATGCCTATAACAACCATCCCCTCTTAACCCCTTCTGTACCAGTGACGCCTATAACAACCATCCCCTCTTAACCCCTTCTGTACTGGTGACGCCTATAACAACCATCCCCCCTTAACCCCTTCTGTACCGGTGACGCCTATAACAACCATCCTCCCTTAACCCCTTCTGTACCGGTGACGCCTATAACAACCATCCCCTCTTACCCATTCTGTACCGCCAAAATATACGTGTCGAGCTTCAAGGCGTTAAAATGGATGGTGTCATGGTGCTGAAGGGGTTAAGTATTTAGATACGGACGCGTGGGCCGGACATTTAAACATGGCCGCCCCCATGTGATATGTGATAAAATGACTGAAATATGTTGGATAGTTTCGATACATATTGATTGGGACAACAGACGACAGGGCAAGTTCAGTTCAAATTTGTCGATGTAAGATATGCGCATATTCATATAAAATCGATTTTTTGTTGTACAAACCTGGTCAAAGATTATAGTAATCAGTATGCATTGCCGATATAGGAAATTAATATCTAAAAACTGTATCGATCCTTAACCCGTACAGCCCCAGCGACGCGCCTGACGCGTCGGCGATGTATGTAACGCACAGCCCCAGAGACACGCCTGGCGCATCAGAACCTCATTGTAGCCACTCAAGAGGGCTCAGATTTGTATGGGAACTGTGTACGTATCCCACGCAACCGTGCCGATGGTTGAAAACTCTCAAAGTCCACGTGCGTGCGCGTGAGCGCGCAATAACCTGTTTTTTGGGGATAATTGCCTTCAATTTTTTACTCTTGTAAAATACGTTTTCGGGGGCTCTGTAGGACTATTTTTTAAGCTTTTTGAGCGGTTTTTCGTGGTTTTTCCTTCATTCCTAACCCATTCGCTATTGTTTCTGGAATAAAACCATTTTTTGAAAACTGGCCGGGTTCTGGTGAACAAACATTACAAAACTAGCCGGGGCTGGACGGGTTAAATGATGTTTAAATGGAGCGTACACTGAACCGAAAATGTTGACCATTAGGTGATTTTGGCGCACAGACGAGAACATATTCGGCAAAAATAGAAGTTTTTATCGTACATTGATGATATACTAACCATTGGAAAGCTAATGAAAAGTCCTAAATACCGCGATTTAAAATATATCCACTGTCTCACATTTTATCGGTGAAAATGAGTGGGAGCGAAGAGGTGTGAAAAACATGGTCGACGGACATTTTCGATGGACGTAAGATGCGCATATGAAAATATTCATATAAAATAGAGTTTTTGTCCTACAGAGCTGGTTCTTTGAAAATAATAATCTCTATTATTTGCCGATATACGTATTTAAAATCTGAAAACTGTATCGATCCTTAAATTATATTTAAATAGAGCGTTAAGTGAAGCGAAAATGTTGACCAGGAAAAAATATTAGTTTTGATCGTACATTAATGATTTAGATACCATTGGAAAGCTAATGAAACCTCTTCTTAAATATGTCCGCAACCTTATTATGCAGTATATATTTAACGGTAGTAGGACTATAAGTGATTAATTAATTCAGTGATTTCATCAAATCACCTTTCTTATTCACATTAGTGCAATACAAACAAGATGTATAGGGTGAGTTGGGGAGGACATGTGGACGTAAAGTACAAATGCTCCCTTATCCATATATGTAGGTTTAGAATAGTTACCTTCTAATAGTAATACAAGAAAATGGGTTAGCTCAGATGCGCGAACGAGTTTTCTATGGACGACGCTTGGCTGAATTTATGGGTGACTTTTTTTTCTTTTTTGTTTTCTTATGTTCGATATAATGTAGGCCTTTAATTACCAGTCTCTTGTGTTCATGAATATGCCAGGAGTGTGGTGGCAAGGTATTGAGTATCGAAATATGTTCAGTTGTGATGTACCGAAATGATAAAACTGAATTTTACGAATTTCACGAAACATTCAGAATGTTTTGTTAATCTACAAGCCGTGAACTAGCTTCCCCCACCCCCCTTTGAGTACCATCTATTCTAGCTATAATTAAACGATATTATGCAGCTTAGGAAGGATCTGTGGTAGTGAAAAGGGTTGGTTGAGATAGTTTGAAGCCTCATTATTGCCAGAGGTCTTTACTAAGCTGAATAAAATCGTCTAATAGTTGCCAAAATATGATAAAAAGGACGTCCCTGGTACTGAACGGGTTAAACGATATTATGCAGCTTAGGAAGGATCTGGGTAGTGAAAAGGGTTTGTTGAGATAGTTTGAAAGCCTTAACATTACTAGAGGCCCTTCCTAAGCTGAATCTAATAGTTGTCAGAATAAGCTAAACAGAGATGTCCCTGGTACTGAACGGGTTTAACCCCTTCACCACCATTACGATATGTTCATCATATTCTGGTTACCAGTAGACGATTTTCTTTAGTTTGTAATCTACCTCAACGGCTCAACTACCTCAATCGCAAAAGGGATGAGGGAAAAAGGGGTCACCCCTTCAGCACCATGACGCCTGTTTACCTTGGATTATGGCTAAACGTAGAGGATTTTATGCAGTTTAAGAAGGACCTGTGTTACTAAGAAGGGTTTATCAAAGTTGTATTGACCCATTTGAATAATTGAGGTAGAATCCTGAACCAAAGGAAATCGTCTAATGGTAACAGTTTAAGCAGGACCTATGTTACTAAGCGGGTTTGCGGAGATCATATTTACCCATTTGAGTTGTTGAAATAGATAATAAACTCAAGGACATACTCCCTGACCCCCTGACATACTCCCTGACCCCCCGACATACTCCCTGACCCCCTGACATACTGTTCATTAGTTTTGGCGATTTCAAGACCTTTCGTCCCATTTCTTTGTCAATATTTAGACTTTTCGTGTCATTTAGGTGTCGATATTTTCCTGGCGAGCGATAGCGAACTTGTTATTTATGAGGAATCGGCCTTCGGCCGGAACCTTTTTCTATCGAAAAATGTACAAATATATCTTGAAGGTGGCCTTGGGAGTAAAACGTTGTGTAAGCTTGATAAAGGTCTAGGGAGGAAACTAAAAGAAATTATAAAAAGTTAAATAAATGAGGATATAAATATGCCCATCCCTTCTTAACCCCTTCTTTACCGGTGAAGTCTTTTTTTACTTTATTCTGGCAACTATTAAACTAACAGGCTTCTAACTATCTACCTTAAAACTTTCTACTATAGGCTACTCTATTTTTTTCCAGCTGATCGTAAATTGAATCTCTTATTAGCTGATTTTTCGATAATTAATGGAAATATATGAAACTACTAAAATGGCTGTGTGTCATATTAATTGCAAGTTTTCATAATTAACAAACAGCATATTTCGCTACAAAA
The DNA here is from genome assembly GCA_032716605.1 of Paralithodes platypus. Taxonomy (NCBI): domain Eukaryota; kingdom Metazoa; phylum Arthropoda; class Malacostraca; order Decapoda; family Lithodidae; genus Paralithodes; species Paralithodes platypus. Next base: position 786,442 of record JAVRFV010002179.1, on the reverse strand, counting down.
TTTACCTTATAAACAGTTTTAACAAAGATAGAAACATGACAATTTAGGATCAGCTGGAAAAAAATAGACAAAGCCCTTTTAAAATAAACATAATCGTCTAAAAATAGCTATCATAAACTTAAAAAGACGTCACCGGTACAGAAGGGGTTAAGGAGTTGTTTTCCCTTTGCATGTTTACCCCCCCCCCCCCACTATCCAACGATGCTAACCCCTCCAGTACCAGCGACGAGGGTTCTAGTGTATCATAGCTATATTTAGACGATATTATGCAGTTTAGGAAGGATCTGTGGTAGTTTAAAGGGTTACTTGAGATATAGCGCTAATGATCTGTCCACAGCATCTCCACTCTCTACAACGAATAGTGCCCTTTGCTCATGTTTTACCCCAATAGTATGGCGATTATAAGACCTCATTTAGGTGTCGAATTCTTCAAGACGAGCGATAGCAAACCAGTAATATGGTAGGAACTGACCTTCGGCCAAGACATTTTTCTACCGTAAAAATTTACACATTTATCTGAAGGGGGATCTAGGGGGTGTTTTCTAAGGTTGATTGCGGACTTGGTGTAGGGAGCAAATACGTAATAAAAAAGATAGAAACGAATATATAAAGTAACCCTTCTTACGTAAGTCAATTAACCTTTGAACAAAAAAGTAAATTAAGATAAAAAGTCTTAATAGCCGAACATTTCGCAAATAACAACACTGAATGAAGAACACACGCCCGCCTCTGACCGCGTCCAACGACAGACTGGGCCTCCCGGCCCTCCTCCCAATTACCTCAGTCCCCCCTCTTTTTGTTAACCCCTTCACCCCTATTACGTAATTTTCGTCATATTCTGGTACCATTAGACTGTCAGGGAGTCAGGTAGTATGTCCGGGGGTCAGAGAGTATGTCAGGGGGTCAGGGCGAATGTCATATAATCAGGAAACTAATGGGGGTAAACATGAGGGAGAAGGGGGACCAGACAAACGACCTATCTCCCCTTTAAAGCACGGTAATCAATCGTTGGCCGCCGCGAGTTTGGTGCCTCAATGATCAAACAATGGGTCTTTATTTAAGGTTAAGGGTAGTGGTTGTTTGTTGGTCTGTGTACGGTCGCGCTAATAAGTCTACGTCCTCCCAGCTGTCATTACGTTTGGCTTGCTCTGTGCTGTATTAATGTCTGTCAGATGTTGAATAGTTTGGGTAAGTGTAGGAACAGGTTTGTATATTTCACTCGACATGAAAAAATGAAGCTTAAATATTGCTGATAACAATTATTGATCAAAACATACTTGGTGCCGAGACATCACTGATTAACGCGACTGTACAGTATTAATTTATTAATTATTTCTTTTTGTTTCCTCTCTAGACTTCCATCAAGCTTAATATAACATCCCCAAGATACATTTTTACATTTTTCGGTAGAAAAATGGCCCGGGCCATAGGCTGGTTCCTTCTAAAATACAGGCTTGCTATCGCTCGCCAGGAAAAATTGACACCTACATGGCACGGAAGGTCTTAATATTGACAGATAATAGGGGCAGAGTCTTAAAACCGACAAACTAATGGAACGAACGTCTTAAAATCTCAAAACTAATATGCTAAACATGAGGGAGAAGGGGGTCCTGATAAAGCGACTACCTCCCCCTTAAACCCTTCAGTACCGGCGACGTCCTTTTCATTGTATTCTTTTAGATGATTTTATTCAGTTTAGGAAGGACGTCTACCCATGTTCTCTCCAATAATAAAGACGTCGCTGGTACAGAAGGCGTTAATTTTGAATCATGTAGGATTCTCACAGGTCATTCCTAAGCTGTATGAAATAGTCTAATGATAATCACAATACTGTTAAAATGCATCATAATTCTCACAGGTCATTCCTAAGCTGTATGAAATAGTCTAATGATAATCACAATACTGTTAAAATGCATCATTATTTTCAAAGGGTTAGAGGTAAAAATAATTTTAATTAAGGAATTGTGCAGCATAATTTACTGGTTCGGCTCAATGGTTTAAGGAGGGGCTTTAGTTTGCTTTTTAAACCTCTATCAAACTTAAAAAAAGACCCACAAGACCCCCCTTCAATATAAATTTGTACATTTTTCAGTTAAAACAATGTCCACGCCAAAAGCCAATTCCTCTTCAAATACAGGCTCACTATCGCTCGCCAGGAAAAAAACGACACCTAAATTGCACGAAAGGTCTTAATGTTGGCAAAGGAATGGGGCAAAAGGTCTGAAAATCGCCAAAATAGTGAGGCGAATGTCTTGAAATCCCATAACTAATAGGGCTAAACATGAGGGAGGAGGAGGACTCGAAAAACCAACTGCCTCCCCTTAACCCTCTGAGTACCGGGTATGTAGTTTATATATTATTTATATACAGTATATTTGGACTATTCTATGCAGCTTAGGAAGAGTCTGTTTTAGTTAAAAGGATTGGTAAATATATTGTGTACTCTTGTTATTGCTAGAATATCTTTCCTAAACTAAATACAATTGTCTAACAGTAGCCATAACACCACAAAAAGGCTACTTCCGGTACCCATAGGTCCTTCTTAGGAGGATTAAAATCGTTGAAGGGGTTTATTTTTCTGGTCACCCTTTGCCCTCATGGTTAGCCCAGATTTTAAGAAGTTCACCACATTAGTTCGGTGATTTTAAGACCTTTCGTCTCATTTCTTTGTCAAATTTAGACTTCTCGTGAAATGTAGGTGTCCATCTATTCCTGTCGAGCGCTAATTGAGGAAGAATCGGCCTTTGGCCGGGAAATCTTTCTGCCGCAAGATGTACACATTTATCTCGAAAGTGTATGGGGGGGGGGGGGGGGCCTTAGGGATGTTTTATTAAAGCTTGATGGAGGTCTAGGGAGCAAAATACTTTTTTTTTGCACAAATACGAAATCTAAAATCAAATAACTCCCTCTTAACCCCTTCTGTACCGTAGACATATTATTGTGGCTCTTACTATTTGATGTTATTCAGTTCAAAAATGCCTCCAGCAATGAACAGGTTTGGTACTATGTCACTTAACCCTTTTTGCTATCACAGATCCCTCTTAAACTGCACAAAACAAAATCGTCTACATAATAGCTAGAATACAATGATACAGACATTACCGGTACAGTAGGGGTTGAAGGTGGGATGGCTCATTGTCTACATAATAGCTAGAATACAATGATACAGACATTACCGGTAGCAGTAGGGGTTGAAGGTGGGATGGCTCATTGTCTACATAATAGCTAGAATACAATGATACAGACATTACCGGTACAGTAGGGGTTGAAGGTGGGATGGCTCATTGTCTACATAATAGCTAGAATACAATGATACAGACATTACCGGTACAGTAGGGGTTGAAGGTGGGATGGCTCATTGTCTACATAATAGCTAGAATACAATGATACAGACATTACCGGTACAGTAGGGGTTGAAGGTGGGATGGCTCATCATCTACATAATAGCTAGAATACAATGATACAGACATTACCGGTACAGTAGGGGTTGAAGGTGGGATGGGTCATCGTCTACATAATAGCTAGAATACAATGATACAGACATTACCGGTACAGTAGGGGTTGAAGGTGGGATGGCTCATTGTCTACATAATAGCTAGAATACAATGATACAGACATTACCGGTACAGTAGGGGTTGAAGGTGGGATGGCTCATTGTCTACATAATAGCTAGAATACAATGATACAGACATTACCGGTACAGTAGGGGTTGAAGGTGGGATGGCTCATTGTCTACATAATAGCTAGAATACAATGATACAGACATTACCGGTACAGTAGGGGTTGAAGGTGGGATGGCTCATTGTCTACATAATAGCTAGAATACAATGATACAGACATTACCGGTACAGTAGGGGTTGAAGGTGGGATGGCTCATTGTCTACATATAGCTAGAATACAATGATACAGACATTACCGGTACAGTAGGGGTTGAAGGTGGGATGGCTCATTGTCTACATAATAGCTAGAATACAATGATACAGACATTACCGGTACAGTAGGGTTGAAGGTGGGATGGCTCATCGTCTACATAATAGCTAGAATACAATGATACAGACATTACCGGTACAGTAGGGGTTGAAGGTGGGATGGGTCATCGTCTACATAATAGCTAGAATACAATGATACAGACATTACCGGTACAGTAGGGGTTGAAGGTGGGATGGCTCATCGTCTACATAATAGCTAGAATACAATGATACAGACATTACCGGTACAGTAGGGGTTGAAGGTGGGATGGCTCATTGTCTACATAATAGCTAGAATACAATGATACAGACATTACCGGTACAGTAGGGGTTGAAGGTGGGATGGCTCATTGTCTACATAATAGCTAGAATACAATGATACAGACATTACCGGTACAGTAGGGGTTGAAGGTGGGATGGGTCATTGTCTACATAATAGCTAGAATACAATGATACAGACATTACCGGTACAGTAGGGGTTGAAGGTGGGATGGCTCATTGTCTACATAATAGCTAGAATACAATGATACAGACATTACCGGTACAGTAGGGGTTGAAGGTGGGATGGCTCATTGTCTACATAATAGCTAGAATACAATGATACAGACATTACCGGTACAGTAGGGGTTGAAGGTGGGATGGCTCATTGTCTACATAATAGCTAGAATACAATGATACAGACATTACCGGTACAGTAGGGGTTGAAGGTGGGATGGCTCATTGTCTACATAATAGCTAGAATACAATGATACAGACATTACCGGTACAGTAGGGGTTGAAGGTGGGATGGGTCATTGTCTACATAATAGCTAGAATACAATGATACAGACATTACCGGTACAGTAGGGGTTGAAGGTGGGATGGGTCATTGTCTACATAATAGCTAGAATACAATGATACAGACATTACCGGTACAGTAGGGGTTGAAGGTGGGATGGCTCATTGTCTACATAATAGCTAGAATACAATGATACAGACATTACCGGTACAGTAGGGGTTGAAGGTGGGATGGCTCATCGTCTACATAATAGCTAGAATACAATGATACAGACATTACCGGTACAGTAGGGGTTGAAGGTGGGATGGGTCATTGTCTACATAATAGCTAGAATACAATGATACAGACATTACCGGTACAGTAGGGGTTGAAGGTGGGATGGGTCATTGTCTACATAATAGCTAGAAATACAATGATACAGACATTACCGGTACAGTAGGGGTTGAAGGTGGGATGGCTCATTGTCTACATAATAGCTAGAATACAATGATACAGACATTACCGGTACAGTAGGGGTTGAAGGTGGGATGGTCATTGTCTACATAATAGCTAGAATACAATGATACAGACATTACCGGTACAGTAGGGGTTGAAGGTGGGATGGCTCATTGTCTACATAATAGCTAGAATACAATGATACAGACATTACCGGTACAGTAGGGGTTGAAGGTGGGATGGCTCATTGTCTACATAATAGCTAGAATACAATGATACAGACATTACCGGTACAGTAGGGGTTGAAGGTGGGATGGCTCATCGTCTACATAATAGCTAGAATACAATGATACAGACATTACCGGTACAGTAGGGGTTGAAGGTGGGATGGCTCATTGTCTACATAATAGCTAGAATACAATGATACAGACATTACCGGTACAGTAGGGTTGAAGGTGGGATGGCTCATTGTCTACATAATAGCTAGAATACAATGATACAGACATTACCGGTACAGTAGGGGTTGAAGGTGGGATGGTCATTGTCTACATAATAGCTAGAATACAATGATACAGACATTACCGGTACAGTAGGGGTTGAAGGTGGGATGGGTCATTGTCTACATAATAGCTAGAATACAATGATACAGACATTACCGGTACAGTAGGGGTTGAAGGTGGGATGGGTCATTGTCTACATAATAGCTAGAATACAATGATACAGACATTACCGGTACAGTAGGGGTTGAAGGTGGGATGGGTCATTGTCTACATAATAGCTAGAATACAATGATACAGACATTACCGGTACAGTAGGGGTTGAAGGTGGGATGGCTCATTGTCTACATAATAGCTAGAATACAATGATACAGACATTACCGGTACAGTAGGTGGGATGGGTCATTGTCTACATAATAGCTAGAATACAATGATACAGACATTACCGGTACAGTAGGGGTTGAAGGTGGGATGGCTCATTGTCTACATAATAGCTAGAATACAATGATACAGACATTACCGGTACAGTAGGGGTTGAAGGTGGGATGGCTCATTGTCTACATAATAGCTAGAATACAATGATACAGACATTACCGGTACAGTAGGGTTGAAGGTGGGATGGCTCATTGTCTACATAATAGCTAGAATACAATGATACAGACATTACCGGTACAGTAGGGGTTGAAGGTGGGATGGCTCATTGTCTACATAATAGCTAGAATACAATGATACAGACATTACCGGTACAGTAGGGGTTGAAGGTAGGATGGCTCATCGTCTACATAATAGCTAGAATGGCTCATTTTTATGGTCCCCCTTCTCCCTCATGTTTAGCCTCATTAGTTTAGAGATTTTATGACGTTGTTGTTGTTGTTGTTTTTCCCCAAGCTGCCTGGCCGAACAGCCCCAAGGCCCCGAGCAAGGCCAAGGCCATAACCGAGAGCCCCCACAGAACCCTCCCCGCCGACCACAACAAAGCCTGGGTGACCGAAGCCACTCCATGGCGGGGAGCTGAGGAGGGTGCGGAAACGCCCGGGAAACCAAAGCCCCACCCAGGGCCCTGTGCCCCTCAGCAATTATGAAGAGAAAGTTGAGGGGAAAAGGAAAGATGTGATGCTTTGGCTTCCAATCTTGGTAGATTGGGAGGTCAATCCACGCAAGAGACGCCGTCACTTGAGATCTAGAAAATATATAAGTAAAAGGAACAGTCAGAGTAAGCTATGGGTATGGCAGAGATCGCTCAGTTCTCACTCTGATAGACCAGCCCATCACCACTTAGACCAGCCCATCACCACGTTCATGACGTTCGGCTCATTAGTGTGACGATTTTAAGACTTTTTAAGCCTCGCACGTTCTTGACGCAATTTTGAGCCTATTAGGGATACTTTAAAGCCTTTGTTACCATCAGGGGTATTTAGAAACCTTTAGTTTAGTTACTTCAACCTCTACAGTTGTCTTTGAGTTAGCTGTGGGCAGAAAACTAATTTTGGAGAGGTAATTATAAGAGTGGGAGAACTCTATTTATTATTGCTAATCTGGCAACCTCTGCGTCATAAAAACGTGAAAGGGTTAACTCCATTTCTTTGTCAATATTAAAAGACCGCATTTTTCTACCGAAAAATGTACAAATTTATCTCTAAGGGGGATCTTGCGGGTATATTGTTATGCTTGATGGAGGTCTAGGGTGCAAACTAAAGACCTCCCCTTTAAGCCTGTTTGTTAATTGCTAGATGCCTTTTATAAACAGAACACAGACCCAATGGAATCCAGAACATAGTTAAAAGAACGGCTCCGGTACAGAAAGGGTTAAGAGGAGATTTCCACTTGAGGGATTTAGTCTGGACCCCTTTCTCCCTCATGTTTAAGCCCCATTGCTTTTGAGATGTAAACATGTTCGCCCCATTAGTTTGGCGAATTTAAGAACTTTTGTCCCATTTCTGTCAATTATAAGACCTTTAGGTGTCGATTTTTTCCTGGCGAGTGGCGATCGATAGCGAGCCTGTAATTTAAGAGCAACCGGCCTTCGGCCTGGGCGTTATTCTACCGAAAAATTTACAAATTTATCTTGAAAGGTGGTCAAGGGTGTGTAATTTTTAGCTTGATGGAGAACGAACTAAAAACCTCCCCTTAAGGCTTCAAACTATCTCAACCAACCCGTTTAACTACCACAGATCCTTCCCAAGCTGCATAATATCGTTAAGGCTTCAAACTATCTCCACCAACCCTTTTCGCTACCACAGATTAAGTTTACACCCCCTAGACCTCTACTCAATATTTGAAAGCTTAGAATGTTGACAAGATCATATACATATTCTGTACCGGCGACGTCTGTTTAATTTTATTCTAGCTATGTTTAAACGATTTTGTGCAGTTTAAGGAGGATCTGTGGTAGTAAAAAGTGTTAACCCCTTCTGTACCAGTGACGTATTTGTCATTTAATTCTAGCTATATTTAGACGATTGTGTGAAGCTTAGGAAGGATGTCTATCTATCTATCTATTGCCGGACGCCTTACTCCCCTTACGAGGGTGGCCATACACAGAATGCCCCCAAGCGGACCTATTCCCTGTGAGAGGGACAACCCGAGCCAGTTTAGTGAAGGACTTACAGGATTGACCACTCAATTTAGGATCCGTCCGACTCCAAGGCCCTCTGTGTATCTTGTTAGCACTATTTTTTTTTACAGTGGTGTTCGGCTAATCCATCCACTAACCTGCCTTACCCTTAGGTAAGCAGGATGTATGGTCACTAAAAGAATGAATTAAGGTACCGGTAGTCTGTGGCAGTTTAATGGGTAAACGTGGTTCCTAAACTGAATAAACTAATCTAATACTTGCCTGAATATAATGAAAAGGACGTCAATGGTACTGTAAGGGTTAAGTTAGATGTTTCCAAGCCGTTATTTGATGGAGGCCCTTTTTAAACTGAAGAAAATCGTCCTAACGTTGCTAGTGTATTGAAAAGGATGTCATCGGGAATGAAGGGGTTGAAAGTTGTTTCAACCACCGGAAATGCATTTTGTGTGCACTATATTAAGCACAGTAAAAACAAAAGAAACTCCTCCCTATATATCTCCCTATTGACGGCAGTAAAACTCATATTAAGGTCCTTATTGGCAAATTGGATGCTGATTTCAATAAGTCTCGCAACACAATCCCACCCCTACTCTATGCAACTCTCCAACCCAAGAGTGAAACTTTATTCTCAATCTTGCTTCAATTCAACAGCCAAGCTCTCGAACTTTCTCACATAATCAGTCTGTCCTTCATCCTATAACTTTTAAATTGCTTCAAACTCAGTGTGTCCAGGCATTTTGGCTGTATCCGTAGGCAAAACATGTTTTTTTGTTTACTTTGAAAATGAAGTACCAGTACATCTGAGTGTTTTAAGGGGAGATTTTCACTTGAGGTATTTTATTTTATCCCATTTTCCCTCATGTTTAGCCTCTTTACTTTTGAGATTCTAAGACGTTTGCCCCATTAGTGTGACGATTTTAAGACCATTCACTCCATTTCTGACAATTTTTACTTTTCACACGATTTAGGGATTAATGTTTTCCTGGTGAACTGGACCGAGCCTGCAATTCAAGAGGAATCGGCCTTTGGCCGGGACATTTTTCTACCGAAAAATTTACAAATCTATCTTGATAGGGGGTCTTTGATGGTATTGTTTTTAGTTTGATGGTGGTCTAGGGAGCAAACTAAAAAGCTCCCCTTAAGATCATTGGATAATGGGAACAAATAATTTCTTCGGGGATTATAACTAATCGAAGGGGTAATTGAGAACGAACATCCGTTGATTAATGAATTACACTTGCGAGTTTGTCTATAGGGAAGTTGGAGCCGTGCAGATGGTATTAAACAGAAATACAATAATAATATATAGGTTTTTGATGGATAAGAATTATGGTATATTTGATTTTATGTATTTATGTAGGCAATACGGACAACCGGTATTTAAGCTGGTAATTCTACATCTCGATGTCTATACCTTTAATTTCCTTATAGCATGACACTCACGTGTTATCTAAGATAATATACATAAATGACCTAGATTTAGGTATAACTAGTAGGATAAGTAAATTCGCAGACGATACTAAAATAGGGAGATCAATTGATTCAGATAGCGATATAGAGTGCCTCCAAAGGGATCTAGACTACCTTACATGAATGGTCAGTAAATTGGCAGATGAAGTTTAACATTGACAAATGCAAGGTATTAAAGATAGGGAAGATGCAAACAAATGTTAAATATAAACTAGCTAATTTAGAATTAGAAAATTCAGATTGCGAGAAAGATCTAGGTGTGTTTGTTAGCAATGATTTGAAGCCTAGAAAACAGTGTATAAGCGTTCGTAATAAGGCAAACAGGATTCTCGGGTTCATCTCTAGGAGTGTGAGTAACAGAACTGCTGATGTTATCTTAAAACTTTACTTGTCATTAGTGAGACCCCATATGGATTATGCTGTCCAATTTTGGTGTCCTTATTACAGAATGGACATAGATTCATTGGAGAGAGTACAGCGTAGAATGACAAAAATGATCCATAATATTAGAAATCTTTCGTATGAAGAAAGGTTGAAGAAATTAGGTTTACATTCGTTAGAGAGACGCAGAGTTAGAGGGGATATGATAGAGGTGTTCAAGTGGGTTAGTGGGATTAACAAAGGGGACATGACAAATGTACTAAAGCTCAGTGATAGCGAAAGAACTCGTACCAATGGTTTCAAATTAGATAAATTTCGTTTCAGAAAGATATAGGCAAATATTGGTTTGGTAACAGAGTTGTCGATGGGTGGAATGGACTACCAAGTGCTATAGTGGGATCTAAAACTGTAGGGAGCTTTAAGATAAAATTGGATAAGCATATGGACGAGAAGGGTTGGGTGTGAAGGGGGATCAGCCGGGTTGGGCCAATCAGCGCTCTGCAGACCCCCATAATCCTGCGTTAATCTCTAACCGTTTTGGTAAGATGATCCTCAGGGTATTAGAGTGTGAAGCCTATAATTGGGCTTTGTAATTGAATTGGGGTTGTGTGGGACAGGGATCTGCCTTGCTTAGGCCAATCGGCTTTCTGCAGACTCCCATTTTCTTATGTTCTTATGTTCTTAAGAGAGAGAGAGAGAGCGCGAGAGAGAGATATTATTACATATAGTTACACAGTTACAGGCTTCACAGACCTAGTGGTCCCTACTAGGCAGTCCAAACTAAAGTCTAACATGGGATTTGCTACAAACTATATGTATGTATGTATGTATGTATGTATATACCCAGGCACATACCCCATAGCTGGCGGTGGCCGACATGAGACAGATCCCGAACAGAAACAAAATGTATAGTTACAATTCTTAGGGTCCGGGACCACTTTTGCGTTCCCTCTCCCCTTTGATGTCTTATCTTGTTGGTGAATATTTAAGGGGAGGAGGATTCCTAGACTCCCGCCCCCAGAAGGAAAAGTAGTACAGTAAAACAAGACAGACAGAAACAGCTAAGGTTGGGTAGAGGATGCCAAACCTCACTCTGGATAGGACCAGCCCTTACCCTCACTGGAAGGTAAAGGCAGAAAAGCAGAAGGCTCTCTCCCCACCCACGAGAGAGAGAGAGAGAGAGAGAGAGAGAGAGAGAGAGAGAGAGAGACTGTCAGTCAACTCTCTGGATTAACGAAATTGGTTGGGGATACGTGTATGGTAACTGATAAAAGGTACAAGTAGATCATATTTAGACATTGTCGGTGCACGAGAGATATTGCAGTTTTCTTTGACATTAAGGGGAGATTGGTCGTTTTTCTGGTGCCCCTTCTCTCTCATGTTTAGCCCCATTAGTTTCAGATTTTATGACGCTCGGCTCATTAGTTAGCGCGATTTTAAGATTGTTCGCCCAATTCCTGTCAATTTTAAGATCTTTCGTGCCATTTAGGTGTCGATATTTTCCTGGCGAGCGATAGCGAGCCTGTAAATTTAAGAGGAATCTGCATTTTCTGCCGAAGAAGTCCAATTTATATCTAACTAAATCAACATACATTCCATCCATCAAAACCTTACTTTATTATTTTATATATCGTTGTTAAGGGGATAGTGGTTACTTTATTATTCTATATATCGTTGTTAAGGGGATAGTGGTTACTTTATTATTCTATATATCGTTGTTAAGGGGATAGTGGTTACTTTATTATTCTATATATCGTTGTTAAGGGGATAGTGGTTTACTTTATTATTCTATATATCGTTGTTAAGGGGATAGTGGTTACTTTATTATTCTATATATCGTTGTTAAGGGGATAGTGGTTACTTTATTATTCTATATATCGTTGTTAAGGGGATAGTGGTTACTTTATTATTCTATATATCGTTGTTAAGGGAATAGTGGTTTACTTTATTATTCTATATATCGTTGTTAAGGGGATAGTGGTCACTTTATTATTCTATATATCGTTGTTAAGGGGATAGTGGTTACTTTATTATTCTATATATCGTTGTTAAGGGGATAGTGGTTTACTTTATTATTCTATATATCGTTGTTAAGGGGATAGTGGTTACTTTATTATTCTATATATCGTTGTTAAGGGGATAGTGGTCACTTTATTATTCTATATATCGTTGTTAAGGGGATAGTGGTTTACTTTATTATTCTATATATCGTTGTTAAGGGGATAGTGGTTACTTTATTATTCTATATATCGTTGTTAAGGGGATAGTGGTTTACTTTATTATTCTATATATCGTTGTTAAGGGGATAGTGGTTACTTTATTATTCTATATATCGTTGTTAAGGGGATAGTGGTTTACTTTATTATTCTATATATCGTTGTTAAGGGGATAGTGGTCACTTTATTATTCTATATATCGTTGTTAAGGGGATAGTGGTTTACTTTATTATTCTATTTATCGTTGTTAAGGGGATAGTGGTTACTTTATTATTCTATATATCGTTGTTAAGGGGATAGTGGTTACTTTATTATTCTATATATCGTTGTTAAGGGGATAGTGGTTTACTTTATTATTCTATATATCGTTGTTAAGGGGATAGTGGTTACTTTATTATTCTATATATCGTTGTTAAGGGGATAGTGGTTACTTTATTATTCTATATATCGTTGTTAAGGGGATAGTGGTTTACTTTATTATTCTATATATCGTTGTTAAGGGGATAGTGGTTACTTTATTATTCTATATATCGTTGTTAAGGGGATAGTGGTTACTTTATTATTCTATATATCGTTGTTAAGGGGATAGTGGTTACTTTATTATTCTATATATCGTTGTTAAGGGGATAGTGGTTACTTTATTATTCTATATATCGTTGTTAAGGGGATAGTGGTTACTTTATTATTCTATATATCGTTGTTAAGGGGATAGTGGTTTACTTTATTATTCTATATATCGTTGTTAAGGGGATAGTGGTTACTTTATTATTCTATATATCGTTGTTAAGGGGATAGTGGTTACTTTATTATTCTATATATCGTTGTTAAGGGGATAGTGGTTACTTTATTATTCTATATATCGTTGTTAAGGGGATAGTGGTTTACTTTATTATTCTATATATTGTTGTTAAGGGGATAGTGGTCACTTTATTATTCTATATATCGTTGTTAAGGGGATAGTGGTTACTTTTTGGTCGATTTACTTATTTCTTTATATATTTTTGTTTCCTCGCTAGACCTCCAGCACGCTTTAAAACACCACTAGACCCACTTTAAAAATAAATTTGTAATTTTTTCGGCAGAAAAATTTCCCGGCCAAAGGCCGGTTCCTCTTAAATTACAAGCTCGCTATCGCTCGCCAAGAAAGAATCGACACCTATATGGCACAAAAGGTTTTAAAATTGACAAAAATTCGGAGGAATGTCAAAATGGCTAAACTAACGGGGCGAATGATTTAAAATATCAAAACTAATGGGGCTAAGCGTGAGGGAGACCCCCCCCCCCCCTCCTCTCCACACACACACACTTAACCTTCTTCGACATATGACGCGATTTTGAGCCTATTAGGGATACTTTAAAGCCTTTGTTACCATCAGGGGTATTTAGAAACATTTAGTTTAGTTACTTCAACCTCTGTAAGTTGTCTTTGAGTTAGCTGTGGGCAGAAAACTAATTTTGGAGAGGTAATTATAAGAGTGAGATAACTCTATTTCTTATTGCTAATCTGGCAACCTCTGCGTCATATGAGTCTGAAGGGGTTAACAGCTCCAACTTCCTTATAGCCTGAAACTTACAGGTGGTCACCAATGATGCACTCTTCTGTTTTCTGGCTATTAGACGATTTTATTCAGATTAGGAAGGGTGTATGGCAGTCAGGATTAATTGTGATAATCTGTACACTATTAATTCCCACAGGTCCTTCCTAAGCTGTATAACTAGCTATTATTTGACGATGTTATTCAGATTAGGATGGGTGTATATGGCAGTCAGACGTTTTTTGAGAGAGTTTGTACCCTTTTAATTCCCACAGATCCTTCCTAAGCTGCATAAATCGTCTAATGATAGCCATAATAAACTGCACAAACGTGTCATATTCCTCATTAATTAAGTTTGGATTAATTGAGATAGGTTTATCCCTCTGATTGCTTGAGGCTCTTCCTAAGCTGCATAAAATAATCCAATGATAGCCAGAATTTAGGGGTGGTGTTTTTTTGGGCCCCATTCTCCCTCACGTTTACCCCCATTATTTATGACATTTTAAGACGTTCACCCCATTAGTTTGGCCCTAAGACCTTTCGACTCTTAGTTACCAAAATGATACCTAGCCTAAAGAACAAACCATACGAAGAGCGTCTTAGAGAATTAAATCTATTTCCTTTAACCCAGCGCAGATTAAGAGGCGACTTAATTCAAGTGTTCAAAATCATCAAAGGCATCGACAATATGAACTGTAGTAAGTACTTCACTATCGACCAATCTAATTACACGCGGGGAAACGGTTGCAAAATTATTGGTAAATCTTTTAACTCGCACGAATCTAAGAATTTCTTCTTCAATCGAGTTGTCAACTTGTGGAATGGGCTTCCCCGAGACGTTATAGACTGCAGCACCGTTGATTCATTTAAATTCCGCTTAGACAAATATCTCGCATCAAACCCGCGACTGACTGCGTTTGTAAATGAATAACTTTATCCTCCCCTCAGTTACTAACCCATATGTCCCCTACTAACTTCCTAGTCCTGCCACGTTAGTGGCAGGGCAGTAGTTCCCTTTCCAATGTTCCCTTACCCACTCTAAACCACTGTTTGGACACTTGATCCTCAGTGTTTTGGAGGACAAGCAGCCTAGAAGGGTCACTAGATCTGTTGTTGCTTGATTTCCTTTGTACTCCTTTGTACTCCTTTGACTCATTTCTTTGTAAATGTTGATGCGCTTCGTGCCAGTCAGGCGTCTTTTTTTCTTGGCGAGCGATAGCGAACCTGCAATTTAGGATGATTTGTTTGAACACAAAATGCATACATTTATCTGGAAGGGAGTTCTTGGGGGTATTTTTTTTAAGCATGATGGAGGTCTAGGGAGGAAACTAATGAAGTAATAAATGTATCTATACAAATTCTCCCCATAACCCCTTCTGTACCAGCGACGTCCTGTTCATTATATTCTGGCAACTATTAACCCGGGAGCTGCGGGGAGACTCTTAAGAGTTCCCCCGGCGCACTGCGGGGAGACTCTTAAGAGCAGAGACTTTGAACACGTACCAAAACCGCGCGTTTATAGCCAGGCGGCTGAAAATTGGTGTGGGTATAGTACTACATGTCAACTCTCGATACCACCCCGCCAAACGCTCGCCCCGCACTCGTGCAAGCACCACCGCGCCAGTAACCACGCACTAGTCATGGAGCCTACACGTCCCTCACGCTCGCTCCCTGATGACACAACCAGCCCTCCTTCTGGTGGTGTTAGCCGCCGTGGAAGGCAGAGGGTGGCTGCCAAAGACCCTAGCTACCAGTACGACACGCCCTACAGCTCAGAGGACGAATCACCAGCACCAAAAGCACGTAAAACACGTGCAAGCAGGGCAATGGCACAGAGGTCATTGGTCTTTCGGGACACTGCCACCACGACCCAGGCCACTGCAACAACCACTACCACCACCACTGCCACCACTGCCACCCCTGCCACCCCTGCCACCGGTACCAGTGACGCAGGAGGCCGCCCTAGGGCTGCATTACCTGCGGGGGCAGGAAAAATGAAAGGCACGGGCGTAGGGAAAAGAACCCGTACGCCAGCCACAGTGCCCCTACCACCACCAACACCACCAGCCGCCCCTGGCCCGGCTGCCCCTGCCGCCCCTGCCGCCCCTGCCGCCCCTGCCCAAGGAACAGGGAAGGGGAAGGGGAAAGGGAGAGGGAAAGCGACTGGGAAAGCAACTGCTGGCCCTGGTGTCCCTGCCGGCCCTGCTGCCCCTGCCGCCCCTGCCGCCCCTGCTGCCCCTGCCGCCCCTGCCGCCCCTGCCGCCCCTGCCCAAGGAACAGGGAAGGGGAAGGGGAAAGGGAGAGGGAAATCGACGGCTGGCCCTGGTGTCCCTGCCTGCCCTGCTGCCCCTGCCGCCCCTGCCGCCCCTGCCGCCCCTGCCCAAGGAACAGGGAAGGGGAAGGGGAAAGCGACTGGGAAAGCGACTGCTGGCCCTGGTGTCCCTGCCGGCCCTGCTGCCCCTGTTGCCCCTGCCGCCCATGCCGCCCCTGCCCAAGGAACAGAGAGAAGGGCGACAGGCACCACCATCATCTTGCCATCAAGGCCACGCACCACTGCTGCCCCTGCCGCCGCCGCCGCCGCCGCCCCTGCCGCCGCCCCTGCCACCACCTCTGCTGTCCCTGTCCATAAGACTCCCGCACGTGCCAAAGTGACCCGGAAAACTCTTACACCATCTAAGTATGCCACCCTGCTGTTTGATGGTGATTCGCAGGACATTGGCAGCCCGGGTTTCGACGACGAAGCCCTAGCACGGGACCAAGGGTGGGGGGATTTGGGAGTGGACAGTGGGAGTGAGTCCGACGTCGGTGACGAAAACGAGGAAGGGCATCGTCTGTCAAGTGAAGAGGAGGGTAATGATGATGAAGTGCTGTATCGCGACCATGGAAGCGATATTTCAGACGCAGAAGCAGACGCAGACGACATTCCGATCCCTGGCATGCCTTCGTTCGATTGGTCTGACCGGGTCAATTTTGTACCTGACGTGCCCCAGTTCAATCCTGGGACGTCAGGAACAACTGACGACTGGCCCTGTGATGATCAAGCGAACGAAAGCGACTTCTTCCTCGCTTTTTTCGACATGGAGGTAATGACGTACATCGTTGCCCAAACAAACGCCTACTACAGGTGGGTGTTTGGCAGATTGGACGTACTTTCTCCAAAAGCGAGAATACGAGGCTGGGTGGATACGACTGTGGCAGAATTTCTGACGTTCTTTGCCTTGTTGTTCCTCATGCCTCTGATCAAGAAGCATGTGTTGCAACACTACTGGAAGCACGACCCTCTCATCGCCACCCCAACTTTCAATAAGTTCATGACTCGTGACAGATTTTTGTTGCTGCTAAGATTTATGCACTTTGCAGACAACGAAAATCCTAACAGGATTGACAGGATATGGAAAGTTCGGGATGTGTTCACCATGTTGTTGGAGAGGTATAGGAAATACTTTTACCCCTTCCTCAATTTGGTGATTGATGAGTCGCTCGTGCTCTTCAAAGGACGTCTTGTTTTCAAGCAGTATATCCCCTTGAAGAGGCATAGGTTCGGAATCAAGCTCTTCGTGTTGTGCGACTGTGAAACTGGAATAGTGCTTGACATGATCGTGTATACAGGAACTGACATTGACGTACCGAAAGCCGCTGCCAATGACCCCATGGGCATGTCAGGTGCCATCGTCAGGAAAATGTTGGCACCTTACCTGGGCAAAGGCCACATCATCTACACTGACAACTGGTATACTTCTCCTGCTCTCTGCCAGTTTCTTTATGACAACCAAACGGGGTCATGTGGGACTGTCAGAAAGACAAGAAAGTTTATGCCAAAGTTCACAGGTGATGTCATTCCTCTCACAGATGCCTCCTCCAGTGACACACCTTCAGAAGACGACCTGGCCCAGGAACACCGTGAGAGGCATGTGCGAAGAAGGCGACGAAAGGGGCAGAAATACAAGCAGCTCGAGAAGTGTGGGAAACTGATAGCCCTGAAGTGGAAGGATAAGCGAGACGTCCACCTGCTTTCCACCGTCCACACAGGTGCCCAGGTGGATTCTGGCAAAATCCACTACCGAACCAGGAAGACAATCTACAAGCCCGACATGGTAGTGGACTACACCAAAAACATGCGCCTGGTGGACAAGTCTGACTGTCAGCTGTCAGGTGTTGAGTGTCTGAGGAAGACTGTGAAGTGGTATCACAAGCTCTTCCTCCACCTAGTTGACATAACGATGCTGAACGCCTACAACTTGTGGTTGGTGAAGAAGGATATGGCCCCAAACCAGAAGCTGAAATTCCGGGAGTTCGTGTACAACGTCTCCTACCAACTCCTGGAGAAGTATGGCACCACCACTCACAGACGTACGGCATGGCGTGGGGATCACATTCCTGACCGCATCCAGCTGGGTGTCGAAAGACACTACACAACCAACACCGAGCTGATTGGCACTCGTCACAGGCAGGTGCAGTGCACCGTCTGCAGCTCCAGTGTGAGGAAACCCCATGTAACCAAAAGAGTCACCTCAATGTGCGCCGAGTGCAAAGTTGCACTCTGCCTGGGTGACTGCTTCAGGGACTACCACACCTTCAAGAACTACTGAGTGTCGGCCCCTGCCCTGCCCTGCCCTGGACTCGCCCCGTGCCCTGCCCTGGACTCGCCTCCTGCCCTGCCCTGCCCTGGACTCGCGCCCTACCTTACCTGACCTGACCTAATTGATCACGCTACCTCATAATGTAACATATATATTATATAATGTAAAAGTTCCAAAGATGTCCCTGTGATATAGCTTTTACATTATATAATTGTATGTTTCATTATTTAGTTTATAAGTTTCAAAGATTTACATGTAATATGCCTTATTTTTTTAGTATATCAATATATATGTTTGTTATTAGCCTAAGTAATGTGTATATAATTATTTTCTTACCTCAAATGAATTGTACAAAAATAAATATGTTTCAATAAATCATGTCAAACCTACTATGATAATAAAATAAAACAATAAAAAAAGAAAAAAGAAAACAAGGTCATGTCATTGTATTCTTACAATATGATATATTCTATGAATATTTCATATTGTTTGAATACAATGGCATGATCTTGTAAAAAAAAAAATTTATAATTTTTTTTCTAGACAATATAAAACCTTCCCCATAACCCCCTCCTGGATTCGATCCCACTACCCTACGACACTTTGAGTTTTCCAGTCCGCGACCTTACCAACCATGCCACAGGAGCTCATACCAAATATCACTCAAAACTTCGTGTCTACAATCGAAATGACAATATACAAAAAAAAATGAATTATCCCACCAATTTACGTTTGTAAATTGATGGGATTATCAATTATATCATGCCAAGGTTTATAATAGTTTGTCTCTGTCAAGAATTAGTAATTATATAACTTTATTCTGTCAAAAATTGCCCAAACACTCAGCAAAATTGCCCCTCTCAGTGTGACTCCACTCATTTTCACACGGTCAGGCGGTCACGAGGTGACCCTTGCCGCTCCTTGATTCTCCAGCTACAGCAGCTCTGTCTGGGAACAAAATTGGTATAAATACAATAATGGATAAAATACTCTTCACAAATACATTTGTATTGTATAATATTGTAAATAAAAATGAATAATAACTGTGTGGGTGTCGAAAATTGCTCAACCAGCTTTCTTATGTCTCGCCTACGCGCGTATATTGGATTATACATAGTCATGACTGTCATACAAATAATTGCAGTAGGTCTCGAATATACATTTAGATTGCATATTACTTCGAAATAAATAAGTAAACGTTTCTCTGGTGGCAATCTACCCTTTCGCAGGTGTAAGGAGACACCAGTCTATATTTAGCCCTCTATCACAACAGGCAATCTGCCTGTGTTGACTCAGCACCGTCGCTGGTGGTCTATAAATATAGTACTTTATTTACAGTCAATGGCCTACATGTTTCTGTGGTACTTCACATGTGTCTAAAATGCAATGTCTGCTTGCATAAAAATGCAATTCTGAAGTCCATTTATATGTACGACATACGCATGTCTCAGTTTCTCTCTCTCTCTCTCTCTCTCTCTCTCTCCATTCCTGACTCATGTTATTGTAGACCTGTTGATGGCAACGAACACCAGCCATCTGGTAGACATAAGGGTCAAAATACCAAACATCAATACGCCTGGGGCGCCTCCACAATTATCACTAAGCTGGTTATCTATCTAGAGATCTGCCTGACTTCCATCTCTCCACGACTCACTCACTCACTTCACCCCTGCATGCCTCCCTCCCACCCACCCACCCCCCAACCCCCCCTTTCAGGCTTCCGTCTGCTAGAAACACATTCACAATTTGCGTAAATATCGCATCAATTGGGCTATATGCGGTATATTCCTTGTACTATGGGACGCCTACATATGTACACGTCTTTATTATAGCATGAGAGTGCTCTAAATACAAGATTGACGTGATATTTATGGCGTAACACACCCTCTCCCCCTTTCATTCCCACCACAACTCACTCACACCTTGGTTCACGCATAGAAACTCATTGATAATGTGCGTAAATATCGCATGAATTGGTTTATATGCGGTATATATTTTGATATATGGCACGTATACATACGTACAAGTCTGTATTATAGCGTGACAGTGCTCTACGTACAAGATATACGTGATATGTATGGCGTAAACCACACTCTCAGCTCATAAATTGCCGCCAAACCTCCAACACATCTTCATTCCCGCCTAAATATTCTCTTATAATTCCCTTATATATTGCAATTTTTGGTCACTATGAGGCATATTCATTGTTATATGGGTGCCCTACACATGTATACATACTCTAAATAGCCTAAAAGGGCTCGAAAAAGGAGATATACGTGATAATACGCGGTAACCCACCCCCTCCTCCCTCTCCTTCTATCCCCTGCGCGCGTAAATATTCGGCAGGGAAATCTCGCCGCTCGATGACAATCTAGCCGCGCGGTGCCATTCGCTCCACA
This sequence comes from Paralithodes platypus, assembly GCA_032716605.1. Lineage (NCBI taxonomy): Eukaryota > Metazoa > Arthropoda > Malacostraca > Decapoda > Lithodidae > Paralithodes > Paralithodes platypus. Next base: position 765,608 of record JAVRFV010002179.1, on the reverse strand, counting down.
TTTTTCAACTACGGACCGTTCCCCTACCCCCCCCCAGACATTTTTTGGGGGGTCAAATATATATGGGCCGATGCACGCAAACATTCCCTACACGATGATGTACTTTTTATCGAAATTGGCAATAGGTCCCAAAATCATCATAGGTGCGCACAGTCTTACCCTGTAGAAAACCCCCTGTGCGCCGCGGAGAGGTTAAACAACTTTTTGTCAGCTTATGAAGGACGTCTGTTCATTAAATGGCTATACATACTATCTCGATACATCCTTTTAGCTACCATATATCCTTCATAAACTTCATAAAATATTCAGGTTAGGAAGGACGTCTATTCATTAATAGGCTAGACTCTCAATAATCCTTTTAGCTACCCGGTACCATATATATCCTTCCTAAGTTTAATAAAATGGCTTAAATGTAGCTGAACTCAAATATGACTTAAATTGCTTCAAACTCCGTGTGTCCAGGCATTTTGGCTCGAACGTCCCTTGATTTTGGCCCTGTCACTCTTTCAACTCTGAGGGAGGAACTCGCTACAGGCAGTTCTGCTTTTTGTCTCCCTCACACATAGAACACAAAAACATAAGAAAGACGTCGCCGGTACAGAAGGGGTTAAGGGGGAGTAGTTGATTTTCTCCCTCAAGATTAGTCCCATTAGCTTTGAGATTTTAAGACGTTCGTTCTGTTAGTTTGGCGATTATAAAACCTTTTGCCCCATTTCTTTGTCAAAATATAAAGTCCTTTCGTGCCATTTAGGTGTCGATTTTTTCCTGGCGAGCGATAGCGAGCCTGTACAAATTTAAGAGAGACCGGCCTTGTGCCGGTATAATTTAAGAGAGACCGGCCTTGTGCCGGTATAATTTTCTATGGAAAAATGTACAAATTTATCTTCGAGGGTGTCTTGGGAGTATTTGCTTAGGCTTGATAATAAATTAAATAAATATATAAATAAATAGACAAAAAACTAGCCACTACCCCCTTAAGTTGGTTAAGATAGAACACGAATGTCAAGCAAGCAATTTGTTAACTTTCTACGATAATTGTTTACAATAGTTGGAGTATTAGAACATTTTATGCAGATTAGGAAGAATCTGTTCGCCCTCTCAGTTAGTTCACTATGGCACATTCTTGCATTTAAGGGGAGGTTTTCAGTTTGTTCCCTAGACCTTCATCAAGATTAACATTACACCCCCTAGACCCCCTTTCAAGATATATTTGTAATTTTTTCGGTAGAAAAATTTCCCAGCCGAAGGCCAGTTCCTCTTAGATTACAGGCTCGGTTTCGCTCGCCAGGAAATTATCGACACCTAAATGACACAAAAAACTTATAATATTGACAAAGCAATAGGGTGAAAGGTCTTTAAATCGCCAAACTAATTAGCCGAACGTATTAAATCTGAAAACTAATGGGGCTAAACATGAAGAAAGGGGACCAGAAAAACGGCCCATCTCGCCTTACTGTACAGATATACAGTCGTTTATAATATGGGCGAATGGTATTGGGATGGGGGAAAGGGGGTATGGGGGAGGGGGGGGGGGGTGATAGTTTGGAAGGTATATGGTGGAGTGAACAGGTGAATTGAGATAGTTTTATACCCCCTTCGATACCTAGAGATCCTGCTTAAGCTGAATAAAATCGTCTATTGATAGCCAGAATTATGTGGAAAATGGCTTTAATTTACGGAACGCTTTGAGGAGTTGGAGAGTAGGGAAGGAAGGGGTATTGGGGTGGGGAGGGGGGTTCACCTTAGTTCACCCTAAAGCTGGTATCACACGCGCACTTTTTCCTTCAACATTTATCCTCAACACTGGTCTGGCAGCTTTTGAGGTCAACATATAAAATATTTCAGTTGCCTAAATGCATCCACCACTAGTCTAGTTTTCGATACCGGTTCAAAATATTCCAAAAATGTTGCCAGAAAAATGTTGATCATGAATGTTGACTATAAAAGCTCTCGTGTGATACCTGCTTTAGTTGAATCTCGTCTTGATGGACACAGCTAACGTGGACGTCCGCTGGTGATACCTTATAAAGGGTAAGTGGGATAGAATTGACTCTAGAGAGCCTTCCAAAGCTATGTAAAATATTTCATAGCCTGTGATAATAGTTTAGGGAGGAGGGAGGGGGTATTGGTGGGGGGGGGGGGGAGGGGATGATAGTTTGAACGGAGTATGTGAGAGTTAATAGATCAATAGAGATAGTATCAACCTTAGAGAACCTTCCTAAGCTAAGTGAAGTCGCCTAATGATAGCCGGAGTGAAATGAAAATAGGGCATCAATAATAATAAATAGTATGTGATCAAAGTTTATGGAGGAAGGAAGGAATATGAACACCAGTGGTACTGAACAGTCTCTCATAAAAGTTCGTGGCCTTCACCTAGTTCGGATTATGGAAGTATATCTCTGGACACGAATATATAGATATGATTATCTATATATCAACTACAAAACTATATATACCATCTAATGACAAGTAAGTTCCATCCAAAAATCAATCCAGATAGTTACTAATTGCATAAATAAAACCATAGGGAGTCCACGATTACTTAGGAGTGGGCTAAAGACTATGGTATCCGAGTGTACTAAACGAGAGAAGTATTATTGAAGTTGTAGAAATATAAGGAGACTTTTGAATGATACTGTGCAGTGAGGTTAGGTTTAGAAGATGGTTACCCAATCAGGGTGTCAAACCGGAGCAATATTGTTTGAAGACTTGAATGAATATAAGCAGGGATACAAGAACATTAATCTGAAATAATGAATATAAGCAGGGATACAAGAACATTAATCTGAAATAATGAATATAAGCAGGGATACAAGAACATTAATCCGAAATAATGAATATAAGCAGGGATACAAGAACATTAATCCGAAATAATGAATATAAGCAGGGATACAAGAACATTAATCCGAAATAATGAATATAAGCAGGGATACAAGAACATTAATCTGAAATAATGAATATAAGCAGGGATACAAGAACATTAATCTGAAATAATGAATATAGCAGGGATACAAGAACATTAATCCTGAAATAATGAATATAAGCAGGGATACAAGAACATTAATCTGAAATAATGAATATAAGCAGGGATACAAGAACATTAATCCGAAATAATGAATATAAGCAGGGATACAAGAACATTAATCTGAAATAATGAATATAAGCAGGGATACAAGAACATTAATCCGAAATAATGAATATAAGCAGGGATACAAGAACATTAATCCGAAATAATGAATATAAGCAGGGATACAAGAACATTAATCTGAAATAATGAATATAAGCAGGGATACAAGAACATTAATCTGAAATAATGAATATAAGCAGGGATACAAGACATTAATCTGAAATAATGAATATAAGCAGGGATACAAGAACATTAATCTGAAATAATGAATATAAGCAGGGATACAAGAACATTAATCCGAAATAATGAATATAAGCAGGGATACAAGAACATTAATCCGAAATAATGAATATAAGCAGGGATACAAGAACATTAATCTGAAATAATGAATATAAGCAGGGATACAAGAACATTAATCTGAAATAATGAATATAAGCAGGGATACAAGAACATTAATCTGAAATAATGAATATAAGCAGGGATACAAGAACATTAATCTGAAATAATGAATATAAGCAGGGATACAAGAACATTAATCTGAAATAATGAATATAAGCAGGGATACAAGAACATTAATCCGAAATAACATTGTTTTGACTAACTTATCACTTCCCAAAACATAATTTGAACAATAAACCGTAATGTTATGTTTGCATATTCAACCAATAAAGGTGACAAATAATAATGTGAACACCCTGCGTGGTGTATTAGGTATGAATGAGGTGACTAATATCATGTTGATAATACTCCACTCGTATCTGTCAGTAGCAATGTACAGGAGTGAGATTGGACGGCAGTGAGCAGTGAAGATATACCATTGTTTTATTGAACATCTGCTGAATGGTTGCCTAGAAATTAAAGAAAATAGACTGATATTTGTATGTGTTGGGAGGGAGAATGGGGAGGTAAGAAAGAGAGTAACTACTAACTAGGAGAGAGAGAGAGAGAGAGAGAGTGGTGAATCGAGAGATACGAGGGAGGCGGGGAAGGGGAACGGGTAGTTTGAAACATAGAGTAAGAATAGGAGAGAGGGGTCTGGGAAAATCAGCCGTGTTAATAGTATTTGGCCATTATTTACAGATTTGGCTGGAACCCTGCGCTAGATGGCGGTAGCGCATAGCTCCTGCCTTCTGTCCGAATCTGTCGTCTGTTTATTGACAGTTCCTTTCCCTTGGCTGCAATGGTGTACACGTGTCTCGTGTAGAGTCTGTAGAAACACATGTAACTTGTTTGCTATCACCATATCAGCCATAGTCATTATGGATACAATGATTTAAGAGTAGGCTACACTGATATGCAAAAGCACTCCAAAATATTGCCTACACCGAAATGTGAACAATACTCCATTAACCCCTTCTGTACCGTCGACGTATGTTATATTTTATTCTAGCAATATATAGACAAATTTATACAGCTTAGGAAGGATCTGTGGTAGTTAAAAGGGTTGATTGAGATACTTCGAAGCCTTATAATTGCTAAAGATCCTTCCTAAAGTGAATACAATCGATTAGTAGCCAGAATAAAATCAAAACACGTCGTCGGTATAGAAGGGGTTAATTACATAGCTTACCAAGCTGAACCAAGCCTCCGTGATGATGTAAGGAGGCTGTGGTTGACCTTGAGAATAAGGATATGGTTTGCAATGGATCATGAAGGCTGTTGATGATTACCGGTATTTGATATTGACTGTAACTTTATTAACAATGAATGTATATGAATAACAATAATCTCAATTGAAGAAAAGTATTTACATTGTAATATAAATTACTAACTTAGAAGAACACAGTCACACTCAAACTTTGGTCAAACATAAATAATAGGCCTATACAGTATATATATATATATATATATATATATATATATATATATATATATATATATATATATATATATATATATATATATATACACATAGAAAGAGAGAGAAGTAGCGTACATATAATTAAACAAAAAAAACAGAATGGAGGGTACATCCGTAGATTTAATCACGTTGAGTAGTTATGGAACCCTGCAATAGATGGCGTTGGAAAAAAAATGTAGAAAAAGGGTAACTGGCAACGTTTAAAGGCACCTTTTTATTAATAGAATACATAGGAAGACTCCTCTCTCCTATTCTTACTCTATGGTTTGAAAGCTTGCGGATATGGGAGAGAGTTATAGGGGGGAAGGGGTGTGGGGGAGTAAGGAGGGAGTCATAAGGAAGGGAGGGATTGGGGGGGATGGACAACACAACACACTGCTTCTGGTAATTTAGTTTCCACCTCTGTGTTGTAAACACGTGATCACTTTCGCTGTGTGTGTCCGCTTGCTGTATATCGGGATTTATCAAGATTTACTCCATATTCTTGAAGATTTATGAACTGTTGTGGTATTGTGATGTTTGGGTGAGTGAAGTAGATGTATAGATGAAGGCTACAGCGTTACACGAGGTTAGTAGAGGACCGTCATCAACAGTTAAGACACCACCTGTATCATCACCAGTATGGAGTCTTTAATACACAGGTTGTTTACATTAGTTTATTTCTATAATAATGTTGGTGATTATGGGAGGTGGTGACGTTCATACAGTGTTGACTTTGGTGTTCTTAAGGAGTATGGAAGTATAGTATATAGAAAAATATTTTAAGTAAAATAAACATAACTAGAAATGATGTAATTGAGCCAAGCTAAAACCGCAAAAGTCACCTGGGCCCGACTCCATATACCCTAGGCCTAGGGAATTAAAAGAATGTGAATAAGATATTAGGATAATCTTCAAGGACACTACATCCGCCTTATTAGAAACAATTTAATAGGGAAAATACGCACCAATAGATTAGCCATATTTTTCTCCATATAGTCCGCATGGAGGATTTTCGTTATCAACAAATTGAAAAATACCCACTTCACAGATAAATATACCAACAATCTAAGTCAAAGCGGGGGTGTGGGGGCGGCAGCCCCCACCTATATTAGGATAGGTTTAAGGTTGTTAGGTTAGGCTAATGTCCTTTCAAAGGGGTATAGGCTAGTAAACACTAGGATAGCCTATACCCGGTCAGGTAAGAAGAAGAAGAGTCCTGCAGTAGTCTCCTTGAATGCTACCGAAATTAGTTACCCTTTAACAGCATTATTTAATAATTCTCTTAATTCGTGTCTAGTCCCCGATGAGTGGAAACTTGCTAATGTGGTACCGATATTTTAAAAAAGTTATAAGTCTATTGTTTCAAATTATCGTCCAATTAGTTTGACATCAGTTGTAGGTAAACTATTAGTCATTTATTGCGCACAATGTCAGAAAGCACCTAGAACGTCACCAATTAATTAAAGATTCCCAGCATGGATTCACGAATGGTAGGTCCTGCCTCACTAATTTATTGACATTCTTTTCCCAAGTATAGGAAGCAGTAGACTATGACAAAACATATGATGAAATATATTTAGATTTTAGTAAAGCATTCGATAAAGTCCCCCACGAAAGATCACGGAGGAAAATAGCTCTTGGAATAGGTGGAATTCTATTAAGATGGATTAGGTCATGGTTAATTGGTAGGAAGCAAAGAGTTAGCATTAATGGTATACAATCAGACTGGGGTATAATAAAGAGTGGAGTCCCTCAAGGATCTGTTTTAGGCCCTCTGCTGTTCATCATATATATTAACTACCTTGATGTAGTAATAACTAGCAAAATCAGTAAATTTGCAGATGACACGAAAATAGGAAGAGTGATCATTTCGGATCATGCTATTCAGGCTCTCCAAAGAGATTTAGATACATTACACGAATGGGCAGTAAATTGGCTGATGAAGTTCAATGTAGATAAATGCAGTGTAGTACAATTTGGGAAATCGATAGAAAATGCAGGATATAGATTAGATAACGTGAATAATAGAAACTCAGATAATGAAAAAGATTTGAGTCATCGTCAACTGTGATTTGGGTTAATATACAGGAGACGCAACAATGTGTTTTTCAGGTATTTTTTTTGGTATTTTTATTTTGTTTTTGGTGTTTTAGTCGTATCTAGTGATGACATTGAATGGGAATTAAGCATTTACCCATTATCCATCAATCTAAAGACACGCCCCCCGATAGTGGGGAGGGCTATGAAGATCAGGGAAATTGAGGGGTAAAAAGCGTATAGAACACTATAATACACATTTGTAACCAAAATTTGGCTCGGGTTTGTTCAATTTCCAGACCCATAAAACCCGATTTTTTGAAAACCCGAGCCAAGTTTTGACGAAACTTGGCTCGGATTTAACAAATGTAAAAATGAAAAAAATACAGTAACCTTGGTAAATTATTGGCTCGGGTTTTGTCAATTTCCAGACCCATAAAACCCAACTTTTTGAAAACCCGAGCCAAGTTTTGACGAAACTTGGCTCGGATTTAACTAATTTAAAAATGAAAATAACACAGTAACCTTATTAACATGTTGGCTCGGGTTTTGTAAATTTCCATACCCATATAACCCGACATTTAGAAAACACGAGCCAAGTTTTGACGAAACTTGGCTCGGATTTTACTAATGTTCATGTTAAAATTACACAGTAACCCTAATAAAATCTTTGTTTGGGTTTTCATAAGGTTAACATTAGCCTAACCTAACGAAGTAAAAATGGAGTTAACATTAGCCTAACCTAACAACCTTACCTAACCTAACCTAGTAAGAATGGGGTTAACATTAGCCTAACCTAACAACCTTACCTAACCTAACCTAGTAAGAATGGGGTTAACATTAGCCTAACCTAACCTAGTAAGAATGGGGTTAACATTAGCCTAACCTAACAACCTTACCTAACCTAGTAAGAATGGGGTTAACATTGGGTTAACATTAGCCTAACCTAACAACCTTACCTAACCTAGTAAGAATGGGGTTAACATTAGCCTAACCTAACAACCTTACCTAACCTAACCTAGTAAGAATGGGGTTAACATTAGCCTAACCTAACAACCTTACCTAACCTAACCTAGTAAGAATGGGGTTAACATTAGCCTAACCTTACAACCTTACCTAACCTAACCTAGTATTATTGGTGGGGGCTGCCGCCCCCACACCTCCGCTGGTTGGGTACTGGCTGAAAAACTTATTGTTTTACAGTAGGCCTATGTATTTTATTTTATTTTTGTTCTCCCTTATAATACATTTCAGCTCTTAATGACATATATAGCAATGATGTATAGCCTATGCTCTACCGGACCTATTAGGCCTAAAAAGATCGATGGGCTAACTGTCGGTCCAAAACATCAGTATGGTAACCAACTAGCCCTTGCATGCCAGTTTAATCCTATGCGAAAAAATCTTTTACTTTGTTACTTTGCGATGACCCATTAAGATTCCCTAGCTAGCTGTGGTCCGGCTCCTTTATGTTGTCCCAACCAACCAACTAACCTTAATGAACAGAGGAGGTACTGGGCTGCCTGGCTGGCCGCTGGAGGCTCGATCACCACTCATCTTGGTCAACAGCTGGTGGATTTTTGTTTCGAATTTTTCCATGTAAAACAAGTGTATGTGCATTTCAAAACCAGCTGTCCTCGCCAGCTGTATTTGGAACACTGGTTATTGCACTTTGGACAGTTTACACTTATTGGAAGGCGAAAAGGTCTTAAGCAGCCTCAGTGTTTTTAAAGACGGTGGAAAAAGCTTTGATCGGCTCACACCCTCTACACAAGCTGGCCAGAGTCAAACTGACAGCTTATATCCTGGGCCACCTGTTTTCCAAATCATGGCATCACCTGATTGGTCGATAGACATCACGTGTCAGTGAACTCGAGTACTCTTGGCATGAATTAGGTAGGGTGATTACTTTGGCTATGACGCCACCAGTATAGTTCATTGCATTCGCCACCAGATGTCTCAGTTGTTGACTGACAGTCACGAAAAAGAAGTCTCCCAGATGAAGACGAAAAAGAAGAAGTGTAAACAAACCCTTAAAACGTAAATATCCATATAATATGTATTATGTTAGTTTCCCGGGAATGACACCTACATCAACAATTTGGAGAAAAATCGCTTAATCACATGCTATTGAGCTTAATTTTTTACCAATATTGTAGCGCCTCCTGTATATTGACCGTGATTTGAAACCTAGAAATCAATGCAAAATAAAAATTATACAAAATTCATACTTTTTGTATATTTATACTTGATATTGACATATAACTTCAATTTACATGCGATAGTAGGGTGTGGTGGTGGCTGATAGCTACCGTGTTTGATGGAGGAGCAATAATGGTTTGGTGGTTCTCACAGGTAAGCCACGGTAGACTTGTTCGTTTCTTAGTCATTAATGTGTGACTTTAACCTCATGACACTGGGACAAGTGCCTTATTTCTACACTTGGTAATTCACTATATTAACACAAATTCGGGCACGGTGTGAACAAAGCATCATACTGATCCAACTGTTTGTTAATAAGTTATTCCCGAAAAAACTATGTAACACGGCCTCTGAAACCCATAGTAGTCAGCATAGCACTCGTCGACGTGAACAAACCCACCTGCCATGATCGTGACGGTATACTTCGGAAACTTGATCATATCTTATTAGTTAGACATTACTCTGATCATTAGTAAGTATAGATATCAAATAATGAGTGTAAACATAATTATATACGAAGCCATTTTATGCGGTATTCCTACGTACAAAGCAAGCAAAGGTTATAATTGGATTACAGGTAAACCTGTATTATGCTAGCCTATTTGGCAACGTATGATAAATGGTTTATTTTATATTAACAGGACATCACCGTAGATTAAGCCCTTCAGGATTACCAAATATTTGATAGTTTATTCTGGTTATCATTAGACGATTTTATACAGGTTAGGAAGGGTATATGGAAGTCAGAGGCTTGATTGAGACCATCTTTACCCTTTTAACTCCAACAGCTCCTTCCCAAGCTGTATATAATCTTCCAATGATAGCCAGAATTGTCAAAGTGCGTCATAATCCTCAAGAGGTTAATAAAGTCCGTTGGTGGGTTTGTGGGTCCTGTTCCTTATTTACTGTATTATGCTACCAACTATACTGACACCACCACCATCACTGTGTCTGTTTCCCTCACCTACCCCCCCCCCCCCTGCCCACTCACCCCCTCTCCTCACGTTTTGTATTCCTCCCTCCACCTCCTCCCCACTACCTTCTTCCTCTCCACCACACCCCCTTCCCCCCTTCTCTTCCACCTTCTTTAACTCCTCTATTCTCCTCCCTCTCTCTCGTCAACTACACCCCCCTCACCCCCCTTCTCTTCCACCTCCTCACTATTCTCCTCCCTCTCTCTCGTCAACTACACCCCCCTTCTCTTCCACCTCCCCACTATTTTCCTCCCTCTCTCTCGTCAACTACACCCCCTCACCCCCCTTCTCTTCCACCTCCTCACTATTCTCCTCCCTCTCTCTCGTCAACTACACCCCCCTAACCCCCTTCTCTCCCACCTCTCCCACTATTCTTCTCCCTCTCTCTCGTCAACTACACCCCCTCACCCCCTTCTCTTCCACCTCCCCCACTATTCTCCTCCCTCCCTCTCGTCAACTACACCCCCTCACCCCCTTCTCTTCCACCTCTCCCACTATTCTCCTCCCTCCCTCTCTCTCGTCAACTACACCCCCTCACCCCCCTTCTCTTCCACCTCCCCCACTATTCTTCTCCCTCTCTCTCGTCAACTACACCCCCTCACCCCCTTCTCTTCCACCTCTCCCACTATTCTCCTCCCTCTCTCTCGTCAACTACACCCCCTCACCCCCCTTCTCTTCCACCTCCCCCACTATTCTTCTCCCTCCTCTCTCTCTCGTCAACTACACCCCCTCACCCCCCTTCTCTTCCACCTCTCCCACTATTCTCCTCCCTCTCTCTCGTCAACTAAACCCCCTCACCCCCTTCTCTTCCACCTCCCCACTATTCTCCTCCCTCTCTCTCTCGTCAACTACACCCCCTCACCCCCTTCTCTTCCACCTCCCCACTATTCTCCTCCCTCTCTCTCGTCAACTACACCCCCTCACCCCCTTCTCTTCCACCTCTCCCACTATTCTCCTCCCTCTCTCTCGTCAACTACACCCCCTCACCCCCTTCTCTTCCACCTCCCCCACTATTCTCCTCCCTCCTCTCCTCGTCAACTACACCCCCTCACCCCCCTTCTCTTCCACCTCCCCCATTATTCTCCTCCCTCTCTCTCTCGTCAACTACACCCCCTCACCGCCCTTCTCTTCCACCTCCCCCACTATTCTCCTCCCTCTCTCTCGTCAGCTACACACCCATCTACCCCCTTCTCTCCACCTCCCCCACTATTCTCCTCACTCTCTCTCGTCAACTACACCCCCCTCCTCTTCCACCTCCCCCACTATTCTCCTCCCTCTCTCTCTCTCGTCAACTACACCCCCCTCACCCCCCTTCTCTTCCACCTCTCTCACTCTCTCACTCTCTCTCTCGTCAACTACACCCCCTCACCCCCCTTCTCTTCCACCTCTCCCACTATTCTCCTCCCTCTCTCTCGTCAACTACACCCCCTCTCCCCCCTCTCTTCCACCTCCCCCACTATTCTCCTCACTCTCTCTCTCTCGTCAACTACACCCCCCTTCCTCTCTTCCACCTCTCCCTCGTCAACTACACCCCCCTCACCCCCCCTTCTCTTCCACCACCCCACTATTCTCCTCCCTCTCTCTCGACAACTACACCCCCTCAACCTCTTCTCTTCCACCTCACCACTATTCTCCTCCCTCTCTCTGGTCAACTACACCCCCCTCCTCTTCCACTATTCTCCTCCCTCTCTCTCGTCAACTACACCCCCTCACCCCCCTTCTCTTCCACCTCCCCCACTATTCTCCTCCCTCTCTCTCTCATCAACTATACACTCCCAGCTTCCCTCTCCCGTTTCTCACCACCTACCGTGTTTAACCCTTGAGGATCATGATGTGTTTTGACAGTTTATTCTAGCTATCATTAGACGATTTCATACATCTTAGGAAGGATCTGTGGGAACTAAAAGGGTAACGACTGTCTCAATTAACCATCTTTCTTCCATATACACTTCCTAATCTGAGTAAAATCGTCTAATAATAGCCAGAATACCGAACAGAAATGCGTAAGTGTATTTTAAAAGGGTTTATTACTTACGAATAATAATCCGTTTATTGCTTCCGTTCGTGCACCTCTTCTCCTTTATTCTTCCTCTTCTTTCCTCCTTCTTTCATTATTTCTTCTTTCTCTCTTCCCCCTCTTCCTTTTATTTGCTCCTTTTTAATTTTTTCCCTCTTCCCAATCTTCTCCCCCTCTTCCTCTTCTTCTCTACCTCTTCCCTTTCTTTCATCTCTTCTTCTCCCTCTTCTTTTCTCCCCTCTTCTCCCTCTGCCTACTCTTTCCTCTCTTCTTCTCCCTCTTCTTTTCTCCCCTCTTCTCCCTCTGCCCACTCTTTCCTCTCTTCTCCCTCTTCTTTTCTCCCCTCTTCTCCCTCTGCCTACTCTTTCCTCTCGTCTTCTCCCTCTTCTTTTCTCCCCTCTTCTCCCTTGCCTACTCTTTCATCTCTTCTTCTCCCTCTTCTTTTCTCCCCTCTTTCTCCCTCTGCCTACTCTTTCCTCTCTTCTTCTCCCTCTTCTTTTCTCCCCTCTTCTCCCTCTGCCTACTCTTTCATCTCTTCTTCTCCCTCTTCTTTTCTCCCCTCTTCTCCCTCTGCCTACTCTTTCCTCTCTTCTTCTCCCTCTTCTTTTCTCCCCTCTTCTCCCTCTGCCTACTCTTTCCTCTCTTCTTCTCCCTCTTCTTTTCTCCCCTCTTCTCCCTCTGCCTACTCTTTCATCTCTTCTTCTCCCTCTTCTTTTCTCCCCTCTTCTCCCTCTGCCTACTCTTTCCTCTCTTCTTCTCCCTCTTCTTTTCTCCCCTCTTCTTCTCCCTCTGCCTACTCTTTCATCTCTTCTTCTCCCTCTTCTTTTCTCCCCTCTTCTCCCTCTGCCTACTCTTTCATCTCTTCTTTTTCCTCTTCTTTTCTCCCCTCTTCTCCCTCTGCCTACTCTTTCATCTCTTCTTCTCCCTCTGCCCCCTCTTCTTCCTTCACCTTCTTTCTTCCTTTTTCTTCCTTCCCTCTTTCCCCTCTTCTTCTTTCTTACTCCCTTCTCCTCCTCCTTACTTTGCCAATATCTGCTTGTATTGTATATTATATTTTCATTAATAATGTTCACCTTATAGTCTTATATATTTTACTTATCCTTATGTTCATGTTATTTTCAGATAGCCTAGCTGTATTTATTGTATACTTTTTGCTTATTATTTTCTTGATTCTGATCATGTACACTCACGGGTACTGAAAGTTGCTCAGGGGTGGGGCCTTCCTTCCCCTACTCCACCCTGGGTAGGTGGAAGGGGGGAGTCGGGTCCAAGTCTACCCCCACCTTCCACCCCCAAACTATCCCCAACTCCCCCACCTTCCTTCTCTAGCTGGCAGTTAATGATTAGCCACGATTGTTCTCACTATAGTAAATTATTGTTAAACCATCGTTGCACATGCTTACAATGGCCAACATATAACATTTATTAGGATTTGATTAATACAATATACTGTATAATTGTATTATCAAAAATTTGTCTCTATACACAACGTGGGTTACAAGAATCTCAGCTGTAATGATCTTCTGCCTCTCTCTCTCTATCTCTCTCTTAACACGCAGACTACGAGGTCAGTTCATTTAAGTTTTACAAATATGTAATGGGTTTGACAATTTGGATCATAGCAAACTGTTTAGCCTCAATATGAATACAATACGCAACCATGGCTGAAGGTTAGAATTTAAAAGGTTCAGCACTAGTATTTGTGAAAACTATTTCCCATTTAAGATCTGTTCTACCTGGAACAAACTTTCCTCAGAAGTCTTAAACATTTCCTCAGTTGAGCAGTTCAAGAAGACAGTAGATAATATTTTGCACATACTATAAGGAGTATAGTGCACTGAACAATGTCTCTCCTTCCCCTTCGAATATTTCCCCGAAATGGATCGCAAGGTCTTCGAGATACTAACTATTCATTGTAACTCCTTGTAACTCTCTCATAGCACACACTTTTATAACCAAGATATATCTGGTGTGAATGGGTTAGATTTCCCTTTATTAGTGTGTGTGATGAATGTTGCCTGCAATCGATACACATAGAGGAGAGTTGATGGGGTTTGTAGAGGTGAGAGGCTGGGATCACAGATATAGAGACACAGAAGGGGGAAGCGAAAAGGCGACCCCTGCTATTCAAGGGCTCGATACTCAAACATTACTAAACATTAACACCGACTTTGATCGTAAGTTGTATCGAATTCTACATTTAATTGATTAAAAATAATTGTATATACCACATAGAAGTAAATACAGACCGTTTATAGTATGATAGTATGTATTTTATTGAATAAATGGGAGAAACTGATTGAAAATTATGAACGAAACGATCAATAACAGTCGCAACACTATTCCAACCAATTTTTGCCTTTAGTCCTTTCGTTTTATGATATAAAAGCCCGACTGTGTAAGTAATTTGAGAAACTAGGAGAGGGCACGTTGCTGTGTATTGCAATAATGGTGAACATAATATCCTGAATACTGTACGAGATTGGATTTAATTACGGTATTGTTATGTTCAAATTACATTGAGAGCGAGATTTACATAGATTTACATATATTTACATAGATTTACATAGATTTACATATATACACTGGCCACACAGATCTTACGATCCCTACGAGGTGACCAGGACTTAATCCTAATAGAGATAGCAACCCTAAGAGAAAGTGTAAGGAAAGGATAGCAAAGATGAAGGCTCTCTCCCCACCCTCCGCTCCCTCCGGCAATGAAAATAGTTAGAAGTGAATAACCTTGCAGGGCTTGGAAATCGCCTGAAGGAATTTATAGTATAGTTAGAAATGGAAAGGAAAAGGCATGCACACCTTCACTTTTTTTTTTCCAACTGAAAACGTTTTCATTTCTACCAGGTTCTCTTATCAGTGATCAGCTTCTACTGCAGACCAACTTTTCTGTGATATGTGTCTAACCTTTTTTTAAATGTGTATATCGAGTCACTGTCGATAACTTCATTAGGGAGCTTATTCCACTCATTAATAATACTGTGGGTGAAGAAATTTTTAGTTATGTCTAGGTTCGCTTTCCTGCCTGTTAGTTTTAATTTGTTTCCTCTTGTGGAACCTTCTTTGGCTATCTTAAATAGATTATTAGAATTTACGTTACTAAAGCCTTTTAGTATCTTAAAACACTCTATCAGCTGTCCCCTTATTCTCCGTTTCTTAAGCGAAAACAGGTCGAGTTCTCTTAATCTCTCATTGTATGGCTTATTTCTAAGGGAAGGGATTAACTTTGTTGCTCTACGTTGAACGGATTCTAGTTTCTCTGTCTTTTTTTAAGTAGGGAGACCAAAACTGCACAGCATACTCCAGATGTGGCCTCACAATACTTTTATATAGTGGTACAACTATGTCTTTACTATAACAATGAAAATTTCTTTTAATGAAACCTAGCGCTCTATTTGCTTTGTTAGATGCTGCGGTGCATTGGCTTGTAGATTTTCATTGATAAGCACTCCTATGTCTTTTATCTGTGATACGCTCTTTATCTTTTCTCCATTCATATGGTATTCGTATTTGTTGTTTCGGGAGCCTATTTGTAGTATCAGGCATTTGTTTACGTTAAAGGGCATCAGCCAATTTTCTGACCACTCTGATATCTTGTTTAAATCTGATTGCAGGCTACTTCTATCGCTTTCTGATATTATTGCATTTCCTATTTTAGTGTCATCGGCGAATTTGGAAATTATGTTATTAATGCCGTTGTCTAAATCATTAATATATATTATGAATAATAATGGGCCCAGAACTGAACCCTGTGGGACTCCACTAGTCACCGGAGTCCATTCTGATTCCATTCCATTAATAATTACTCTTTGTTTTCTTTCGCTTAACCAATTCCTTATCCAATTAAGTGTGTTGCCTTGTATTCCTAGATTCTCGACCTTCTGAAGTAATTTATTATGAGGGACCTTGTCGAAGGCCTTCTGGAAGTCCAAGTACACTATATCAAGACTTTTGGTAAAATCATTAATCTTAAATAGGTTGTCATAAAATTCGATAAGGTTCGTTAGGCATGATTTTTTTTGCTCTGAAGCCGTGTTGACTATTATTAATAAGATTATTATTCTCTATGAAAAGTACAAGTTCGTCTCTTATAATTGATTCTAATAGTTTTACAATAACGGAAGTTAAGCTAATGGGTCTGTAATTCCCTGGTTGTTTTTTATCTCCCTTTTTAAATATTGGTGTAATATTCGCTGTCTTCCAGTCAGTGGGTAATTGTCCATGTTGGAGTGACATGTTAAACATTTTGGTTAGGGGTACGGCAACTTCATCTTTGACCATTTTTAGGATTTTAGGGATATATAGGTCTGGGCCGGGAGATTTATTTATTTTCAGTAATTCAATCTGTCTAGTGACGCTTGATTGGCTAATTTTGAAGTCAGGGAGCACAATGTTGCTTGTTTGATTAGTAGCTTGTGGAGTGTTCGTGTTGGCAGCAGTGGTAAAAACGGAGCTGAAATAATTGTTAAGTGTAGAGGCTATGTCTTTGCTATCTGTTTCTAGAACACCTTGAGTGTTAAGTATGGGTCCTATCCCGCTTTTGATTTGTTTGCTACTGTTAATGTATCTGTAAAATTGCTTAGGATTAGTTTTACTATCTTTAGCTATGCTTATTTCATAATTCCTCTTTGCTGTTTTTATTAGTGATTTTACTTTTCTTCTGGCGGCCAGGTATTGCTTACATATGGTATTATTCTTTATTTCTCTCTTTAAGTTGTATAAACGATTTCTTTCCCTAATTGCTCTACTGATATTTATATCGTACCAAAGGGGTTTGTTTATTTTCTTACTGTGTCTTTTACGCATTGGGATATGTTTCTTTTGAGCACTCATGAATATTTCTTTAAATCTTTCCCATGTCAATTTCACTCAATAAATGCTGGTGTTCCCCAGGGATCAGTTTTGGCCCCAACTCTGTTCCTCATTCATATCAATGATCTCATATCTACCACTCATAATCCAATACATTCCTACGCAGATGACTCAACACTCCACAGTTCCTTCACATTTACCAATTCTTTCACCCAACCCGATCTTATAAATTCAAAAATAAACACTGCAATTTCTCTGAACCAGGACCTTTCTAGAATTAATGAATGGGGACAAGAGAATCTAGTTTCCTTTAATGCACAGAAAACCAAGTACATTCAATTTTCTAACCGACAGAATCTCACTGACTCCCATATATTTTTTAATGATGTAAATATTCCCACTTCCCCTAGTATTGACATTCTCGGTGTAACATTAACTACTAACTTGAGCTGGACACATTATGTTAGAAGCATTGCTAAGAATGCCTCTAAAAAACTGGGACTCCTGTACAGAGTTCGAGAATTCTTCACTGACGAGCAGTTGGCCGTAATATATAAAAGTCATGTGCGCTCTCAGATGGATTACTGTTCACCTCTGTGGGGTGGAAGTGGAGTGGTTGCATTGAGGCAGTTGGACAAAATTCAAAATAAAGCTATTAGATTAATCAATAACCCTGCAATCACACAGGACCTTCCTACATTAGCCATACGAAGAAACGTTGCATCCCTTGCATTATTCTACAGATATTTTCACAGCAATTGTTCCGAGGAACTTGCTTCAATTGTGCCGCCTCTCCACATCTTTCCCCGTAGAACTAGGGCAGCTGAGAGCGCCCATGAATTTACACTTTCTCCTCCACAATGCAGAACTTCTGCTTATCAGAATTCATTTATCCCCAGAGCTACTACTCTTTGGAATTCACTTCCCTCGAATTGCTTTCCACAAACTTACAATCAACAAATGTTTAAATCCAGTTGTTACAAAAAATTTATGAATGGAGGATGCCTTTAGGCACATGGACCTTTTTGTTTTATCTGTGTTTTTCCTTCCTCCGTTCATTGTCTCTTAAAAAAAAAAAAAAAAAAAAAAAAAATGTATCGTCAATGTTGGTGAGACCTTCGAGATGCAGATTAATATCTCTTTGGTCATTTCTTAGGCTATTGAAGTCTGCCATATTATAGTTGGGAATAAAAGTTTCACTAGTGCTGTTTGTGTCCGACATATTAATTTGGAGCCTGACGATATTATGATCACAATTAGATATTAATTCCCCAACTTCTAAGTCAGAAATTAAATTTTCGTGGGTCGTTATTACTAGGTCTAAAATATTATCTCCCCTCGTGGGTTTCTGGACTAATTGATATAAGAAGTTATCTTTAATAAATTCGGTAATTTTTTCTGATGCATGGCCACACCCTTTTACATCTCCCCAATGAATATTAGGAAGATTAAAATCGCCTATGATAAGGGTTTCTTTTGTTGATAGAGTTTTTCTAAATTATTGTATAGGTCTATATCCTCTTGATAGGTATGAGTTGGACGACGATATACGACAACCACATTAATGTCTATATCCTTGTTATTAATTTTCACACATAACAGTTCTGAGTTATTAGAAGGAATTTGAACCTCAAGTGAGCATATATTTTCTTTTATATACAGTAATACACCTCCTCCTCTCTTACCTACTCTGTCCTTGTGATATAGTTTATAGGAATTGATCTGATATTCGTGTGTGAAATCGATATTGTTGGTGTCTATATAAGTTTCTGTTATCGCAATTATATCTATTTCTTCATTTAGTAACATAATTCTTAGTTCGTCAATCTTATTTCGTAGACTTCTGGCATTAAAATACATTAATTTGATTGCTTGTTTATTCTCTCTCGATCTTTTGTAAGTGGGGGAATCCGACAGCAATGACACGTTCGGTGGTGGGAGAGAGTTTAATATTTTGTTTTGTTCGGGTAAAGAGTAATTGAGTCGTACGGAAAATCTAGGTGATGGTACGGGTGGAGCGGGAGAGCTGTGATTGAGGGTAGGGGGTGGAGGCGTAATGGAATAAAGGGGAGGGGAGGGGGGTGCGAGAGAGGGACGCAGCGGGGTTTGGAGGCGAGGAGAAGGGAGTTTGGGAAAAGGTATGGGGTAAGACCTTGGGGAAGGATTAGGAAGAATTAGGTTCTCTGAGAGAGTAGGGTGGCTTATCAGGCTTTTCTTTGTCCTGTCAGAGTTTTGAAGGGGATTTGTGAGAAGACTGGTGATTATCCCTAGTTTTCTCGTGGGCGTTGTACACAGCTGCATTTAATTTCGCAGCTAGCCACGTGGAACCAGTGTGGGAGAGATGAATTCCATCTCGCTTGAAAAATTCCATTTTCCCTTTTACTTCATTAAATGGGTTAATGAATGCGACTTGCTGTTGGATGCAGAGTTGATTTAGGGACTCGTTGATGTCATTGGCCCTGAGATTACTGTAACTGCTTTCTTTCATGCGGGGAGGGATTCCTAGTATGATACAATTTTTAGTTTTATTTTTTGCTTCTTGGATGAGTGTTTCATATTTGGTCATTATTTGTTTGCTACTTGTGTTACCCCCGTCGTAGGCATCGTTACTCCCTACACTGAGAACTAGGCAAGTACTTTGTTTGATTTGGGACTTCTTGATGTCGTTGGTGATGTGGGTAATTTTAGCACCTGGTATGACTTTGACGGATCTTTTACCTGGTGCTAATGTAGCCCATTGGGCCCCCTGTCCACGTGAGAGCGAGTCACTAACTATTTGTGACTTTATTTCATTTTTGCTAACCAGTGTAGCCTTGGACTCTTGATACGGTTTTCTTTTCGTTACTTTACTTTTGTGTGCATTGTCTGCACCTGCGGCCTCATCTGTACTGTTACCTAGTACATCATATCTGTTAGCAAGGGGGATTGTGATTATCTTTGGGGCAGTCTGTTTTGTTTTATTTCCTCTGACTACCTGGAAGGCAGCTCTAGAATCAGCCTGCGGGTGCGAAATGGGGATGTTTTGTTTGTTAAGGTTGGGGCTGTTACGTTGCTCTTTGAGTAAACATATTTCTTGTTTTAGTTCGCTCACTTCTCCTTTGTATGCCTCTAGTGTAAGCTCAAGGAACTGGAATTTCTCACCAGTTAGACACTTAAAGCATTTTTCGTCTGGGAATCCATGCCGGAATATCCATTCCGCATAAAATGTCTCCCCACAACATAGAGTTTTGTATCTCTTTGGTGGCATAATACCTCTGTGGTGAACAATAAATAATATAAAATAAATAAATAAACACTGGACTGGGTAACTTAGCATGTTACTGTAGTGAGTAGGTAGGTAGCAGCTGTGGGGTCGGGGTCCTTGGGGAGTTGACCAGGGCGGCTGGAGGAGCTGGTCAGGTATCAACCATCACACACAAGAGAGAGAGAGAGAGAGAGAGAGAGAGAAAAGACCACTACAGCCAAGATTCGTGTAACCCACGATGTGTATAGAAACTCATTTTGAGATTACAATTATGCAGTATATAGTACTAATATATTCCTAACAAATAGTAAATGTTGGCCATTGTAGGCATGTGCAATGATGCTTTAACAAATATTTGTAATACATGAGAACAATCGTGGCTAATCACTAACTACCAGCTAGAGAAGGAAGGTGGGGGAGTTGGGGATAGTTTGGGAGTGGAAGGTGGGGGTAGACTTGGACCCGACTCCCCCCTTCCACCTGCCCAGGGTGGAGTAGGGGAAGGAAGGACCCACCCCTGAGCAACTTTTAGTACGGGTGAGTGTACATAACAACACTTTTATTTATACACAACAAATATAGGTTCACACGATACTGATATGAATAGTACCGGTACACGCAACATGAAACTTACACAATTCGAAAATATAAATATAAAATGAGTATACTTGAGTTAGTGATAGTATACACAAGTGATCTGAACAGGTGCACTGAATACAAAGGGAACACGTGCGTTATTTAAATGTGCAATTATTTAATGGTGCGGGTTCTTAGTTTAACTCAAACTTTTGTGTTATATACATTGCAGTACATACAGTAGGTTAGGTTTATACAAATTGAAATGGTGAATTATGTGTTTGCAATAATTTCTTTATAAGAACAAAGTTTAGCGAAGCCAGTCTTTCTTATTGTCACAGTCACGTTTTCTCTAATCGTTTGACCATAGTTTTAGTCAATTTACATATGATATGAATACTTAACTAATTTACATATGATATGAATACTTAACTAATGGGAATCACTTCAATAAAGTGTGCGTGATTGGTTGTTGAACTGTCTTCGATTTTTTTTTTTTTGCCATTTAAAAATGTGCCACTTAGGTGTCTATTTTTTTCCTGGCGAGCAATAGCAAGTCTGTAATTTGAACATTTTTCTACTGAATAATGACCACATTTATCTCCATGGGGGGTCTTGGGGGTATTGTTTAAGCTAGATGGAGATCTTGGGAGGAAAGTAAAGAATATTATGAATATATAGATAAATAAAATTACCAATAAAGACAAACCTGCCCTTAACCCCTTCTATACCAGCGACGTATGTTGTGTTTGATTAATGTTACAATATTACGATACTATGAACCTTGGGAAGGATATATGGTAGCTGACATGATTAACTGAGATAGTCTGTAACCTTTTCATGGGTAAATGTCCTTCCTAAGCTGAATACAATCGTTAAATAATTGTCACCTGTACTGAATGGGTTAAGTGAAACCAAAGCTGAGTGCTCGAACATAAGTCTGACATACTTAAAGAGAGGGAGAGGGAGGGGAGGAAGAGAGATGATAGTAATGTGGAGAGGTTTATAGTGTGTGGAGAGAGAGAGAGAGAAATATGGCATTAAGACTTTGGTCAGTGTCATTATTCACACACACACTCTCTCTCTCTCTCTCACTCGCTTTCAATATATGCATATACAGTATATAGTCAATTGGGGTAAAAAAAAACATAGGGGTAGTTGGGGTAAAAACAAACATAGGTCATCATATGTTAATTTTTTTGAATACATTTTTTTTTTTTTTTTTACAGATTGCCCACAATATAAGCAACATTTTATGCAAACGTTTTTTTTCTATAAAAATGTATGGGACGTATATATCGCTACGCGACAGATTGTTTTTTTTGTTTTGTCCGTTCAACTTTTGTATTATTTTTTGTTAATGTTCAATACCTGGAATGGTTTGCATGCAGCGCTTTTTTTCTCTGCTTTAAGGTGTTATACTATAGTTGGTGTCTTCACTCCCCTGCAGTGATTCTCCTGTCAACTCCAGTATCCAACACACAGGTATGTTTTTT
Source organism: Paralithodes platypus (assembly GCA_032716605.1). Lineage (NCBI taxonomy): Eukaryota > Metazoa > Arthropoda > Malacostraca > Decapoda > Lithodidae > Paralithodes > Paralithodes platypus. The sequence goes on along the minus strand of JAVRFV010002179.1, from coordinate 743,265 downwards.
TTTACCCCGACTATTGACATGCAATGGGGGTAATAAAAAACAACTCCAGCATAGATGTATATATGATTTTTTTTTACCCCGACTATTAACATGCAGTTGGGGTAATAAAAAATAATCCGCACTGAGATTGAACAGAATACAATTATCCCACAATTGAATGATGTGTGCCACAATAGGTCACCCATTCTCTGCAGAGGAGCAGTAGTTATATATCGGTTTTCATTTACTTCCATTTTTTTGCTATGTTTTTTTTTACCCCATACGTGATTCGTTTTTACCCCTTTGGCCGGGGTAATAAAAAATCTGTTTATTCTGGAATACCTGGTTATTCTTATGTGCTAGGCTATATTTACTGCTGCCAGTAAAGGCCTCATATGTACCCTATTCTATGATATATGTAGTTTCTCCCTAGTATTAATAATGCCTGAGGCACAGCAAACTTAAGACAAACAATTTGTTTTTACCCCGATTGACTATATATACCTTTTAATTGAAAGAAGATATTATTTTTGGTAACGTTCAACAAGACTACATCGGCCTTATTTACCATGTTTTTTGTATTTTTCTTAAAGGAATATAGTGTTTCATAGTTGTTTTGCATGGTTTGAGTGGAGGATTTGCTTAAACTTAACCAATAATCTATCAAATCTGAAGATATAGCGTCAAATTGTGCCATTTATTGGGTGAATCACGTTTTTACACTAGGTAAGGGAAATTGTGGGGTAAATTGGATACACGATGAGGGGGGCAACCCCCCCTTGATTTATTGTCATCCTCATATATGTAGATCTGTAAGGGGGCAAAAACAGGTTGCCAGTATTTTGTTTTTGTGAGTAACTCTCACGCCATTTATTGGGTGATTCGCACCCACCCCATCGTTCAAAACAAGAAGAGGAGGAGTCAAGTCGAAGGATTCATTGTGCGCAATGCTTTGTTTACGGTCGGGACGTATTATTTTAGTGTTATTTTTCGGTGTAATCGGTTTTTTTCAAGTGTCGATAACGTAACGAAATTCCTCCATGCGGACTTTCTTGAGAACAATATGGCGAGTCTATTGGTCCCTAGTTTCCCTAATAAATTGTTTCTAATAGTGCGGATGTAGTGTCCTTGAAGATTATCTTATTTTTTTGTTTTCCAATTTCTTTAAGATTTACCTTTTGGTGTCCACAATTGGCGAAGTCACCCCAAGGAATCCGGGCCCGGTTATACATTTTCTCTAATTGTTACATATTTATACCATTATGGGTCACTCAATTAAACCTGAAAACATTTAAGTAACCCCTTGAGGATTATGACGCATTTTGACAGTTTATTCTCGCTATCATTATTATTTTTTTATACAACTTAAGAATTATCTGTGGGCATCAAAGAGGTAAATAGTATCTCAATGAACTCTTTAGCTCTTCCTAATATAAGCTCTCAACACTCTTCTCTGAGCTAGTGCCGATACAAATGGCCAGTCCTGTATAGAATCGTGAGGTTCAGAGTCGTAAAGATTCCAGGACGAGCTCCATAGAAACTGAAACTGAAACTGAATAAAATCTTGTAATGATACACAGATTAAATTGTAAAAATTCGTCATAATCCTCAAGATATTACTAAAAAACTGTTGCCACGTTCCAGATTACTTTTAGCTCACACTAATTGTCGGTAATTGTAAAGGTGTTCGTTATATATTGTATTTATTCTTGTTGCGTAATGAAAACAAATCAATAGAGACAAAATCCATGCACACACAACCGTCCTTCTGTCCTTTATTCAAAAGAAGCCGATGTTTTGTGAGGTATGATTTTTGCAATACACAATAACTTAACCCCTTCACTACCACCGTTCACAATCTCCAGGCAAACCCCCCAGAACACAACGTGGAGTAAAACGCATATACGCATACAATTATTTGGCTCTCAGGTCCAAAAACATCCACTTCACCTCCACCCAAATGCTCTCACACACACACACGCACGCACGCACGCACGCACGCACGCACCGCACGCACGCACGCGCGCGCGCACACACACACACACACACACACACACACACACACACACACACACACACACATACGTGCGGTTGTGTGTTTATCAGTACATATCAATTTTGTGCATGCTTAGGAGTACATTTTTCGATTTTTAAACCTAAATTACACTAACCTAACCTAACCTAACCTAACCTAACCTAACCTAACTTACCTAACCTAACTTACCTAACCTAACCGAAAACACTCCATTTCAACGTATTTTAAAGAGGTGTGTACCGATTAACTGTCGCCCCAAACCTCATGTACCTGTAAACCTACAAATATCCAGAGATTTGTACCAATAAACACACAACCGCTCGTCCACACACACACACACACACACACACACACACACACACACACACACACACACACAAAGTACAAAGGAGTACAAAGGAGTACAAAGGAAATCAAGCAACAACAGTTCTAGTGACCCTTCTAGGTTGCTTGTCCTCCAAAACACTGAGGATCAAGTGTCCAAACAGTGGTTTAGAGTGGGTAAGGGAACATTGGAAAGGGAATTACTGCCCTGGAACTAATGTCCGTGGCAGGATTAGGAAGTTAGTAGGGGACAGATGGGTTAGTAACTGAGGGGGGGATAAAATAAAGTTATTCATTTACAAACGCAGTCAGTCGCGGGTTTGATGCGAGATATTTGTCTAGGCGGAGTTTAAATGAATCAACGGTGATGCAGTCTATAACGTTTCGGGGAAGCCCATTCCACAAGTTGACAACTCGATTGAAGAAGAAATTCTTAGATTAGTGTGAGTTAAAAGATTTACCAATAATTTTGCAACCGTTTCCCCGCGTGTAATTAGATTGGTCGATAGTGAAGTACTTACTACAGTTCATATTGTCGATGCCTTTGATGATTTTGAACACTTGAATTAAGTCACCTCTTAATCTGCGCTGGGTTAAAGGAAATAGATTTAATTCTCTAAGACGATCTTCGTATGGTTTGTTCTTTAGGCTAGGTATCATTTTGGTAACTCTACGTTGAACTCGTTCTAGCTTGTTTATATCTTTTTGGTAATAAGGGCACCAGGATTGAACGCAGTATTCCAGAAGAGGGCGGACTAAGGAATTGTAAAGGGTTAGGATAACTTCTTTGGATTTATGCTCAAATGACCTGCCTATAAAGCCAATTATTTTGTTTGCCTTCTTAACAACTTCTGAACATTGTTGACTCGGTTTTAGGTTACTCGATATTGTTACTCCCAGATCGGTTTCTCTGTTTACATTCTTAAGCTGAGTGCCATTCATCGAATAGTTTGCTTTCTCATTTAGGTATCCGATATGTAGTACTTTACATTTATCCGCATTGAAACTCATTTGCCAAATTTGGGCCCAACATGACAATTTATCTAGATTGTGTTGCATATCGTCAACTTGTTATTTTGAGAGTACGCTATTTGCAATTTTTGTATCGTCAGCAAATTTTGAGATTGTACAGGTGAGACCCTCATCTATGTCGTTGATGTAAATTAGAAAGAGAATTGGTCCTAGTACCGATCCCTGGGGTACCCCGCTACTTACATTGGTCCATTTTGATGCCTTACCGTTTATGACTACTCTTTGCTTTCTGTCGCTGAGCCAATTTTCTATCCATTTCAACACACCGTCTTGTATTCCATGCGCTTTTAGTTTTAGCAGTAAACGTTTGTGGGGAACTTTGTCAAAGGCCTTTTGAAAATCAAGGTATATAATATCTACAGCTTTACTCTCATCGTAGAGGTTGAGGATATCGTGGAAGAAGTCTAAGAGGTTTGTTAAACAGGAACGTTTTTTACGAAAGCCGTGTTGAGTATCTTTAAGTATGTTATTTTCCTCTAAGTGATTTACGAGTCTGTCTCGTATGACCGTTTCTAGCATTTTACATACAACTGAGGTTAAGCTAATTGGACGATAGTTACTGGGTAGGGATTTGCTGCCTTTTTTGAATATCGGTGTTACGTTGGCTAGCTTCCACTGATCGGGCATAGTTCCAGACTGCAAGGATTTATTGAATAGTAATGTCAGTGGTTTAGAGAGCTCATCCTTAGCTTCCTTTAGAACTCTAGGCGAGATTGTATCAGGTCCAGGCGTTTTATTTACCTTGAGTTTATCTAAACAATTCAATACTTCTCTCTCTGTAACGGTGATATTGCTTAGAACATCTGAATTATCAATCTGAATCGGCGATGGTGTAGGGATATCACTGAGGTCTTCTGTTGTAAAAACTGATGCAAAGAAGGTATTGAGGGCATTACTCATTTGTTCTTCGTCTTTGGTGTATTCTCCATTTTCATCGACTAACGGTCCAACAGTTGAAGTAACGACTTTTTTCTTTCTGATATAACTATAGAATTCTTTCGGGTTTGTTTTACTTTGATTCGCAATATGTAACTCTAAGGTCTTTTTACTTTGCTTAATTAACTTTTTGGCTTTGCGTCGTAGCTCTACAAATTTCAGCCGTTCTTCGTCATTTTGTGAGGATTTTAATCTATCATTAGCAAATTTTTTAGCAAGCAGGCAGTTTGAAATATCTTTATTCCACCATTTGGGGGCTTATTATTATGGCCTGGACGCCGAGTTTTCGATGGTATGCAGTCTTGCACTGCTTTTAGGTAAGTGGCTTCGAATAACTTCCAAGATGTATTTATGTCGTTATTGTGAATTAAAAAGCTCCAGTCAGTTTCTTTAAACATAGCTCTAAGTTTATGGAAGTTTGCTTTCTTGAAATTAGGGACTTTTTCGATGCTACTATTTGGTTCGTTACTAGTAAACTTTAAAGTGAAAGTTATCGTACGATGGTCGCTGTTACTGAATTCATCACCAACATTCAAATTCTCTATTAATTCTTCTTTTGTTGCAAGTACAATGTCAAGAACGTTATTACCACGGGTCGGCGTTCCAACAAATTGATAAAGCGAACTCTCTTGCAAGTTCGTATACAAGTCATGTCCGGAGTGTGAAGTAAGAGTATCGCCCCACTTGGTCACAGGTAAATTAAAGTCACCAAAAATTACGGTATCTTGTGAGTTACTTACATCTGCAATTTGTTCGTAAATTTCTCGGTCAGTTTGCACTGATTGAGCTGGAGGTCTGTATATTAATGCAAGTATTATTTTGGTACCTTTATTATTCTTTATTAGCACAAAAGATGCGTCGACATTCACAATTTGGGATTTTGACAAGAGGGTAGGGTTAAGACTTTCTTTGATATAAAGTAAAACGCCACCTCCATTTCGATTTATTCGGCTTTTCTCAAACATTACATAACCGGGAAGTGAATACTCTGCTAAAAAGTCTCTATCTTCTGTATTGAGCCAAGATTCTGTTATGCCAATCACATCATAATTTTCTGTAAACACTAGCTCCTCTAAATCTGAAAATTTATTGCGTATGCTACGAGCGTTTGCATAGAAAACCTTTAAATTTGTTATTTTAGAACTCACGGAACTCTCTTTAATAATATTTTTGGTTCTTGTCGGATCTACATTTATGTTCATGGCTGTCCTCGGTCCTCGCTGTCTTCGGTCCTTATCGCTGGTGGTCCTCGGTTGCCTCTGTTTTTTTTCTTGGCGTTGGATGATTTATGTCACTGCTGCTTCTTCTCGGATGGCGTTTTTTGATCCATGGCTGCGGACTGCTTCGTGTAGGAGACGACCCATGCGTGCTGAACCCACAGGGTTTAGATGAGTGCCATCCTTGCGGAACAGAGTAGGCTGGTTGTAGAAGTTGTCCCAGAGGTTGATGAATTCAACTTCTTCCCTCAGACACAAATGTTTTAGTCGGCTATTTGTGCTGAAAGCCTTGTCGTAGAATTTGTCAGGTGCGTCGATCTTGGGGAGAATGCCTGAGATGATGATATTCCTTGACTTGTTTTTGTACTGCTGGATCATCTTGCGATATTTCTCCATCAACTCTTCGGATCTGGTGCGCATGACGTCATTTGAACCAGCATGGATGACAAAAAGGGTATTTTCATTTGCATCCTTTGTGGTATCTTCGAAGGCTTCCACAATGTCGTCCAGTCCAGCTCCTGGGATGCAAAATCTTTTTCGTTGATTTGGGACTCTGTCGCAGAACTCTTCGACCTGTCCTCGTAGGATGGAATCCCCAACGAGCCTGGTCTCTTCTGGTTCGTCTTCCATCTCTACCAATATCTCAAATCTGTTGGACATTGTGACTGGTAGATGAGACCTTTTCTGCGTTGGCCGTGCACCGTTCCTCACTGGTGTAAATCCGGAAACCTGCGGTGGCGGGACTCTACGTACAGGTCGGGGAGAGGAGTGGTTAGAACGGGGGCGAGGGGTTGGTACTGTTCGTGCTAGCAGGCTTCTTGCACGAGGAGTGGGGGAGAGACTAAGGTGAACAGGGCGGCTGTCCTGGTTTGATGTCGGCTCAGGTTCATCAGAAGCATCTGCTGCAGTGTCTACTGCAGGTGTTGGATTGTTGGCAGATGACGTTGGGGCGGTGGTGGATGCTGGAGTTGAAACAATTTGAGTTAGTGATACTCCAACGTTGAGTGTTACAAACTCTTGGAGTGATTCCAGCTTCCTGGTGAGGGCGTTGATCTTGTTGAGGGCTTCATCCAATTTTGCTGTCAAATCCTCTCGTTGCTGGCAGAGTCGGCAGACTTGTGGATCGGCAGGAGCAAACATGGAAGCACCAAACCTACCGGCGCAGTTCGTACATGGTGACGATCACTTTCTTCAGTTCACTTCACTCACTTAAAAACACTTAACTCACTTTAAAAACACTAAACTCACTTTAAAAACACTTCACTCCCTTCAGGTCGCTTCACTTACTTAAATAGGCCTAACCGAAAACAAAAATTTTGAAATACACACAAATAGGTTATCAGCGGTGATAGCCTAACCAAAAATTAAAACAAAACAAAATTAAATTTGAATACGCAGTGATAGCCGAACCGAAAACAATTTTATGTTTATTTAAACAGAAATAGGCCACCAGGGGTTATAGCCTATCCTAACCGAAAACAAAAATTATGAAATACCGGTACGGTACGCAGAAATAGGTCACCAGCGGTGATAGCCTAACTGAAAATTTAAAAATTGAAGTACGCAGAAATAGGCCACCAGGGATGATAGCCTAGACTAACCGAAAACAAAAATAACCGAAAACAAAAATTATGAAATACCGGTACGCAGAAATAGGCCACCAGCGGTGATAGCCTAGACTAACCGAAAACAAAAATAACCGAAAACAAAAATTATGAAATACTGGTACGCAGAAATAGGCCACCAGCGGTGATAGCCTAACTGAAAATTTAAAAATTGAAGTACCGTACGCAGAAATAGGCCACCAGGGATGATAGCCTAGACTAACCGAAAACAAAAATAACCAAAAACAAAAAAGTATGAAATATGCAGAAGTAGGCTACCAGGGGTGATAACCTACCTAAAAAAGCAAAACAAATATATATATATATAATAGAATATGTGACTAAATATACAATTCACCAAATAGAGATTATATAAAAATAAAGTGTAACTGCACACAAGGGGTTAATATACTGTATCAACAGATGGCGCTGGTGTCACTGTAGGCTAGTCGAGCAGGATTATATTTAGATAAACAAAGTTATCAGTCAAAGGTTACTACAGTACAAGATCATGCAAGCAACAACTAAAATTACAGATATATATAGCTACAGTAGGATACTGAATACGATAACTACTAGAGTTAATAAGAAAATACAAAGCTAGGTCGATTTAGAGGTGCGCGTGCGTCGTCTGCTACAAGCTAGGATAACAAATGTAAACAACAATGTTTATCAGTCAGAAAAGCAATAAAATAACATGCACGGCAACTACAGAACTATGTGGAGGTTAAACAAGCACTTAACTACTGTTCATGCAATGAATAAAGGGAATTGGGATATGAAATACTCAAATTAGGATAGAGTTTTCTCAGTGGCGATGCGGAGCTGTAGGCGGTGCTAAAGCCGGCGCGCGCGCGCACACACACACACGCACACACACACACACACACACACACACACATTCTTAACCCCTACCCAAATATGTCCAGGGTGCTCCTCATACCCTCCCTAAACCATAATTATTGACCATTTGCGAGTTTCAGGCTATAAGGAAGTTGGAGCCATAGACATCGATAATAAATAGAAATGCAATGATAATGCAGTTTTTTAATAGATAATGATATGTTGAATTAGTTTTTATGTATTTATAAATGAACCACAACCGTATTTTAGCTGTACATTCTGTTAAATATCGATGTCTACAGCTCCAACTCCCTTGTAGAACTAAACTGACAAGTGATCAATTGTCCATCTCCCCAGCTATACGTGCACAAAAGCAACATACACTCAGGGGGTCAAACAGGGCCAAGTATGTGTCAAACCTTGGATGAATACGAGAATGAGTACAATAAATGTAACCGCTTTGTACCGGTGACATCATTTACATTTTATTCTGGCAACTAGTAAATGATTGCATTCAGCTTAGATAGGATTTCTATCAATTAATAGGCTAGCCTACACACTATCTACCTTACCTCTATTTCTATCAATTAATAGGCTAGCCTACACACTATCTACCTTACCTCTATTTCTATCAATTAATAGGCTAGCCTACACACTATCTACCTTACCTCTATTAATAGGCTAGCCTACACACTATCTACCTTACCTCTATTAATAGGCTAGCCTACACACTATCTACCTTACCTCTATTAATAGGCTAGCCTACACACTATCTACCTTACCTCTATTAATAGGCTAGCCTACACACTATCTACCTTACCTCTATTTCTATCAATTAATAGGCTAGCCTACACACTATCTACCTTACCTCTATTAATAGGCTAGCCTACACACTATCTACCTTACCTCTATTAATAGGCTAGCCTACACACTATCTACCTTACCTCTATTAATAGGCTAGCCTACACACTATCTACCTTACCTCTATTAATAGGCTAGCCTACACACTATCTACCTTACCTCTATTAATAGGCTAGCCTACACACGATCTACCTTACCTCTATTAATAGGCTAGCCTACACACTATCTACCTTACCTCTATTAATAGGCTAGCCTACACACTATCTACCTTACCTCTATTAATAGGCTAGCCTACACACTATCTACCTTACCTCTATTAATAGGCTAGCCTACACACTATCTACCTTACCTCTATTTCTATCAATTAATAGGCTAGCCTACACACTATCTACCTTACCTCTATAATAGGCTAGCCTACACACTATCTACCTTACCTCTATTAATAGGCTAGCCTACACACTATCTACCTTACCTCTATTTCTATCAATTAATAGGCTAGCCTACACACTATCTACCTTACCTCTATTAATAGGCTAGCCTACACACTATCTACCTTACCTCTATTAATAGGCTAGCCTACACACTATCTACCTTACCTCTATTAATAGGCTAGCCTACACACTATCTACCTTACCTCTATTTCTATCAATTAATAGGCTAGCCTACACACTATCTACCTTACCTCTATTAATAGGCTAGCCTACACACTATCTACCTTACCTCTATTAATAGGCTAGCCTACACACTATCTACCTTACCTCTATTAATAGGCTAGCCTACACACTATCTACCTTACCTCTATTTACTGCCACAGATCCTTCTTAAACTGCACAAAATCGTCTAAATATAGCTAGATTAAATTAAAAGACGTCGCCGGTATAGAACGGTTTAATATGGAATTACATTGTTTGGCTTTTTGATCACTTCCGAAACTACAAAAAGAACAGTAAACCAACATTTTAACTACATACGTGTCACAGTAAATACTAAACAGAAGGCCCTCATTTATCGTTTGGCACCCTACATACAATATACTCCAGCCATGTTCTAGAATGTGTTGTTATCCAGGATGTATTTAGAGGAAATGGTCCGTTTTTCTGGCCCCTCTTCTCCCTCATGCTTAGCCCCATTAGTTTTCAGTTTTTAAGATATTCGATTTCTTAATTTGGCGATTTAAAAACCGTGCGCCCCTTTTCTGTGTCAATATTTAGAATTTCCGTGTCATTTAGGTGTCGATTTTTTTCCTGGCCAGCGATAGCGAGCCTGTAATTTAGGAGGAAGGAGGAACCGGACTTCGGTTGGGACATATCTCTACCGAAAAATTTACAAATATATCTTGAAGGGGTTATCTTGGGGTTGTTATTTTAAGTTTGATGGAGGTCTAGGGAGGAAGCTAAAAATCAATTTACGTTAGAGGTAATGTAGGTGTGTTGTAAAGAAGTGTGGTGTGTTGTGTACTGATATAGATAGTAGGAAGAGATGTTTGTGAGAGTTAGCTGGATTATTCTCTGTGTAGGTGAGACACAAATAGAAAGAGTAGATAAAGCCAGGCAAACAAAACAGGAGTTTCAGCATCCCCTTATCATACGCCTATGTGGCCTCACCTGGGTACTGCCCTGCTCGATTGGTGCCTACAATCTCCTTATCATACGCCTATGTGGCCTCACCTGGGTACTGCCCTGCTCGATTGGTGCCTACAATCTCCTTATCATACACCTATGTGGCCTCACCTGGGTACTGCCCTGCTCGATTGGTGCCTACAATCTCCCTATCATACACCTATGTGGCCTCACCTGGGTACTGCCCTGCTCGATTGGTGCCTACAATCTCCTTATCATACGCCTATGTGGCCTCACCTGGGTAGTGCCCTGCTCGATTGGTGCCTACAATCTCCTTATCATACACCTATGTGGCCTCTCCTGGGTACTGCCCTGCTCGATTGGTGCCTACAATCTCCTTATCATACACCTATGTGGCCTCACCTGGGTACTGCCCTGCTCGATTGGTGCCTACAATCTCCTTATCATACACCTATGTGGCCTCACCTGGGTACTGCCCTACTCGATTGGTGCCTACAATCTCCTTATCATACGCCTATGTGGCCTCACCTGGGTACTGCCCTGCTTGATTGGTGCCTACAATCTCCTTATCATACACCTATATGGCCTCACCTGGGTACTGCCCTACTCGATTGGTGCCTACAATCTCCTTATCATACGCCTATGTGGCCTCACCTGGGTACTGCCCTGCTTGATTGGTGCCTACAATCTCCTTATCATACACCTATGTGGCCTCACCTGGGTACTGCCCTACTCGATTGGTGCCTACAATCTCCTTATCATACACCTATGTGGCCTCACCTGGGTACTGCCCTGCTTGATTGGTGCCTACAATCTCCTTATCATACACCTATATGGCCTCACCTGGGTACTGCCCTGCTCGATTGGTGCCTACAATCTCCCCTATTTAACTTTAACGATCTGCTTTATTTACTAAGTATAGTACTGTAGTTAGCAACAACTAATGCTTAACCAATATAGAAAACCGCACAGGAACATTTATTTAATTAAAAGATGGAGACCACTTTACGAATATCTTTGATTCAACAATGTAAAGTAATTTCCTTTCCTAGATAAATACCGAAATTTATATTTGTATAATTAAATATATACCTTCCATGAATCGTGTTTAACGTCTGTACCGATACTCTACTCGTCTTACATAAATAGCCACTTACTGGGGGAATTGCCGCGGTGCAATGTCCATATTCTCACAACAACTACATCGTCTAGCCTGGCCATTTAGTCGAGATGTGCTGTATGGTGGAGGGAAGAGGGAATGGAGAGGAGGAAAGGTAGGAATATAATCACATTTCTATATTATTGTGATAGTGCTATATAACAGAATATAATAATATTCACCACATAGAAAAATAAGTTTTATACTTGGTGTGACATAAATTATACTCCAGGCTGGCTATATAACTATCCTTTGATGATGGTTATGACATAATAACGGTGCTTGGGTGTACGACGTAGACCTGTTGAAGTAGGTTTAATTATGTTTGTGATCATATTATGGTGCTGTGGTGGATGTGGTATAGTCTAAACTTTATATGTTGGCAGAAATCCAAACCTCTAACTCATAGTGAGGTAGAGCAATCGGGTTAAGGTTTAGGCCTATACCAATAGGGAAGAGTCAACCAGGATATGGGTGTGGAAAATTAGAGCCCATTGGTTCAAACCCTTTTCGAGTTATAACAGGTTTCGAGGTCATGATTTTGGTATAATTATAATGAATAGACTACAGTTGCATAAAACTCTGATTGTTGTTATGGTAACATAGAATTTTGGTGTGGTATGAAGCTGCTATAGTCAGTTTATGTCCAGCTGATGGCAAATTATATCCTTTACCAACTTATTTCTCGATACTTAATGACAAAATATGAAACTACTATGTCTCTGCATCCTCTTATAGTAAAGTTTTCATATTTAGTAACATATTTCGCTACAAAATATTCGTTATACCTACCGGTATGTAATTAAAATGAAAATATGGCAATTATCATCAGCTGGAAAAAAATGGACTATAGTATGATGTTGACGACATTGATCCCAATAGTTATATAAATATTATGTGTTAGCAATTAACACCTTGAGTATTATGACGCATTTTAGCAGTTTATTCTACCTATCATTAGACTCAAATACACTCTCACAGATCCTGACCAAGCCGAATAAGTTCTAGTTATAACCATAATAAACTGCTAAAACGCGTCATAATCCTCTAGGGGTTAATGCCACATTAAGGGGGTAGTACTCGCTTTTTCTGGACCCCCTTCTCCCTCATGTTTAGCATATTAGTTTTGAGGTTTTACGACGCTCGTTCCGTTAGTTTGGCAATTTTGAAACCTTTCGCCTCATTTTTTTTTTATCAATATTAGGACCTTTCGTGCCCTTTAGGTGTCTAATTTTAGAAGGAACCGGCCTTTGGCCGGGAAATTTTTCTGAAAATGTACACATTTATCTTGAAAGGGGATCTAGCGGGTGTTTTTCTAAGCTTGATGGAGGTCCAGCGAGGAAACTCAAAAATATATTAATACATCAATATATACACCAAAAACCAAGCAGTACCCCCTTAAACAGTAATATAGTAGGCTACTAAGTCCATAGTTGGCTTCATAGTTGGTGGTGGCCATAGTTTGAAATATTAGAGAGAGAGAGAAGAGAGAGAGAGAGAAGGGGAGGGAGAGTGTAGACTGTAGAGGAAGACGGGGTGGGGGGAGAGTGTAGAGCAAGACGGAGCTGGGGGGGGGGGGAGAAAGTGGAAGAGAAGTGAATATATAGACATTTAAGGAAACGAGACCTAAAATATCGCGGATTCAACATCAGATAGAATTGTATTCGAAGATATATAAATACATTAAAGTTTCCCACTTAATGCATTACTAAGAGTGTACAGTACCTCAGCCATTTAACAGTAACTTGTTCGCAATCATAATCAAAATATTTAATCCACATATCAAACAAATTGAATAACCTCATATACTGTATATCAACACTGAATATGCTCGGTTTATTATTATTTAGGCAACATTTCTAATTATAACCTGTTTACCATAGGTAGACCATAAATCTCGACCAGTAACCTCTATAACGCTGAAAGGACTAGAGTAATCGAACTAATATTTCTACCATTTGGGAGGTCAGAGTTAGGAATAGGTGTGGACATTTGCAGCCCATTTGCTTTAGCCCTATGATTAGTTACAGAGGTTAGGGATCACGGTTTCTGGCTTACCTATAATGAACAGGGTATATTATATTAACTGTACGTACTAAACATAACAAATATAACCTTGACAGTATTGGCATATACTGTATATATATATAATATCCGTCCATTTAAAGTTATGACAACTATGGCGTATTCACATTGGAGATATTTATATCCAAATTCATACTACACACAATATAAATAAATTCATAGCATGTTTTAATCACTTGCTTAAATAAATCAATATATGTACATACCGTTATATTGTCCATCTTTATTTACTTATCATTTATATTGTTTTGTTTTGTAATATATAGTTTAGTGTTTGTCCTTTTTATATTCAGGAGGTATCGCGAAAACCAATTTGCTTTTTTGGGTGGTATTGGAAGGAAAATTTAAGATATTGGAAAAACCTGAGAGTCAATTTCCCCCGTATGAGTGTAGTGAACTGGAATAACGTGCTGTATTTTGTGTGTGTGTGGCTGGAACCATTTGATCGGTAGAAGGTGGAGGGTTATATTTCAGCTGACGGTAAATTGAATCCCTTACCTACAAATGTATCGATACTTCTTGGAAAAATATGTAACTGTGAGTCTGTCATTGTAACTGTGTGTCTGTCATTGTAACTGTGTGTCTGTCATTGTAACTGTGTGTCTGTCATTGTAACTGTGTGTCTGTCATTGTAACTGTGTGTCTGTCATTGTAACTGTGTGTCTGTCATTGTAACTGTGTGTCTGTCATTGTAACTGTGTGGCTGTCATTGTAACTGTGTGGCTGTCATTGTAACAGTGTGTCTGTCATTGTAACTGTGTGTCTGTCATTGTAACAGTGTGTCTGTCATTGTAACTGTGTGTCTGTCATTGTAACTGTGGCTGTCATTGTAACAGTGTGTCTGTCATTGTAACTGTGTCTGTCATTGTAACAGTGTGTCTGTCATTGTAACTGTGTGTCTGTCATTGTAACTGTGTGTCTGTCATTGTAACTGTGTGTCTGTCATTGTAACTGTGTGTCTGTCATTGTAACTGTGTGGCTGTCATTGTAACAGTGTGTCTGTCATTGTAACTGTGTGTCTGTCATTGTAACTGTGTGGCTGTCATTGTAATGCCAATATCTCATAATTAAGGGGAGATTTGTATGTCTTAATTTATTAAATGAAAATGTTGCACCTACTTTATCCTCCATATAGTGTTATAGTCTATTCGATGTAAGTAGGCCAGAAATCATGACCACTAACCTCGGTAAATCAAAAAGGGCTAGTGTAATCAAGCTAATATGTCTACCATTTGGGAGGAATCAGTCAAGGAATAGATGTGGAAATTTACAGCCAATTTGCTCTAGCCCTGTTATAGTTACAGAGGATAGAGGTCATGATTTCTCGCCTACTTACAGCGAATAGACTATAGTTTATTATTATATTTGTCTATCTTACCTCTGGGTTTTTCATAGTTGACAGCCATAGTCTCAGTTCTGGAATGTTTAACCCATACTGTACCTGTCACGTCCTCTTATCTTGATTCTGGCTATTAAACGATTGTATTCAGTTTAAGGGGGGATGGCCCGGTTTTCTGGACCACTTTCTCCCTCATGTTTAGCCCCATTAGTTTTCAGATGTTAAGATGTTTACCCCATTATTTAGTCGATATTAAGACCTTTCGCCCCATTTCTTTGTCAATATTTAGACCTTTCGTGCTATTTAGGTGTCGATTTTTTCCCCTGGGTTCGCCAGGGATAGTGAGCCTGCAATGTTGGAAGAATTTTCTACCGAAAAATTTACAAATTAATCTAGAAGGGGGATCTAATGGATGTTTTTTTTAAGTTGATGGTGGTCTAGGGAGGAAACTAGAAAAATAATGAATACATACAAAAATCGCCCAAAAATTGAGCCATCTCCCCTTAAAAAGTCTCTCCAGCAATTAACAAGCTTCAAAATATCTCACTTAACCCTTTTTCTACCACATATCCTTTTTATACTACATATATTCGTCTTAATGTAGCCGAAATAAACTTAAAAAGACGTCGCCGGTACAGTAGGGGGTAATAAAGAGTTACCATTCATACTGGAGTGAATGGACAGTGAGTGGAGTGAATTGGCAGAATTGGAGCGAAAGGTCTTAACCCTTGCAGTACCGGTGACGTCCTTTTTATTACATTATAGAAACTATTCGACGATTATAGTCAGCTTAGGAAGGACCTCTAGCAATTAAAAGACCTCCAGCTCTCTCATGTAGGCTATCCCTTTTAACTCCCACAGATAGTCTAAATATAACTATAATAAAACAAAACCAGTCACCGGTACTGAAAGGGTTAACATTGCTAAACTAATGGGATGCATGTCTTGAAATTCTCAAAACTAATAGAGCTAAACTTGAGGGAGAAGGGGGTCCAGAAAAAAATACCTTAAAGGAATATTGGTGAATACATAGTAAATATAGTTTGTTTTCCTTTTTTTTTTTCTTTTTTTTTTTAAAAGAGACAATGAACGGAGGAAGGAAAAACACAGATAAAACAAAAAGGTCCATGTGCCTAAAGGCATCCTCCATTCATAAAATGTTTGTAACAACTGGATTTAAACATTTGTAGATTGTAAGTTTGTGGAAAGCAATTCGAGGGAAGTGAATTCCAAAGAGTAGTAGCTCTGGGGATAAATGAATTCTGATAAGCAGAAGTTCTGCATTGTGGAGGAGAAAGTGTAAATTCATGGGCGCTCTCAGCTGCCCTAGTTCTACGGGGAAAGATGTGGAGAGGCGGCACAATTGAAGAAAGTTCCTCGGAACAATTGCTGTGAAAATATCTGTAGAATAATGCTTTCAGGTGAGTTTGGAGGACCAGCAGAATATATTACCTGGCCAACATGAAAGGTAATGTTATTTAACTTTGAGGTGGTTTTTTCTGCTAAGAAACTCTAACCAAGATTGATCGAGTTGCTGTTGTGTTGTTTGCTTGTGAATTATGCCGTCAGAGAGATATGTTTTTCATAGTTGGAATAATTTGTATTTTTTTTTTTTATAAAACCGAGTGCAGTATTATTCGAAAAGTACGTTCGGTATATATTGGCAGTTGTGTTTTGTGTTTCCATAATAGCAATACAAAGTCATAGACGAAACATAAACTATATTGAGCTGAGGAGACGTTTAGGTATAAAGAGTATTAGCGAGATGTGTACAAGTAGACTGGGATGGTATGGGCATGTGGAGAAAATAGATGAACAAAATTGGGCGAAAAAATGCAGGTCTGTGATTGTGGAGGGAGCTGCACCAAGGGGTGGACCGAGGAAGACCTGGGATCGGACTATACGTGCCGATCTCAAATCCAAAAACTTGACAAGTGAAGCAGCCTTTAATTAAGTTAATTAACCGGCAGAGTGCCAGACAATTATTGACCCTATGCATCTGCCAGTGCCAGAGGAGTTTTTATTTTTTTGGTTAAATCTATCAAGTTGGGTGAGAAAGGAAGGATAATGGTAAAAGAAACACTCCCATTGTCCATTTTCGCCAGAAATCAGGTCCCCGATGGTCCCGAATGTAGCTGAAATTTTCAGAGTAAATCATCGACTTTTATGGTATCGGAACGTATAGGTAGGAGGGTGGTTTGGGGGATGGTGGGGGGAAGGTAGAAGCGTAATTGACTCGTGTTACAAATATGAAGCCGATTGGTGAGGTAGTTTTGCCACCACGGATTTTCCTTTTTTCCTTTTCTTCGTACGGATACGCTGGAAGTGGGTGGTGGGAGGCGGTTGGGGGTGTGGTGGGGGGAAGGCAGAAGGTTAAGGGACTTGTCACACAAATATGGAACCGATTGGTGCGGTCGTTTCGCCGCCACAGATTTTCCTTTTTTTTTCCTTGTGAGGCGACCGATAGTCAGCGAGTGGGTGGGGGGAGGGGGTTGTGTTGGTGGTGGCAAGAAGCCAGAAGGGTAAGGTATACATGTGGTAGAAATATGAAAGCCATAGGTGCAGTCGTTTCGCTGCTACGATTTTTTTTCGGCGAGTCCGTATATATACGGACCTGGCACTGGGCGTGACAAGACCCTAGTCCGTATATATACGGACCTGGCACTCATCGGGTTACAGGGTTGCCTTGAACGCCGCCATTAGGACAAGACTGAAACTGCACGTACTGTAGCCAATGTGTGGAGCACTCAGTCTTAAAAATGTTATGTATGTATGTATGTATGTATGTATTGCATAGTTTCAACATCTCTCCTTTACGACCCTTACAGCCCCAGCGACGCGTCTGACGCGTCGGCGATGTATGTAACGCACAGCCCCAGAGACGCGCCGCCTGACGCGTCACCCTAATTGCGCCGACCGTAACCTCAGGTGTAGCCACTCAAGAGGGCCGAGATTTGTATGGGAACTGTGTACGTATCCCACGCAACCACCGTGCCGATGGTTGAAAACTCTCAAAGTCCACGTGCGTGCGCGTGAGCGCGCAATAACCTGTTTTTTTGGGGTAATTGCCTTCAATTTTTTACTCTTGTAAAATACGTTTTCGAGGGCTCTGGAGGACCATTTTTTAAGCTTTTTGAGCGGTTTTTCATGGTTTTTCCTTCATTCCTAACCCATTCGCTATTGTTTCTGAATAAAACCATTTTTTGAAAACCGGCCGGGTTCTGGTGAACAAACATTACAAAACTAGCCGGGGCTCCACGGGTTAAGTATGTCCCCGCTGTGATTTGTATAGCTTCCATAAGATAGAGAGAGAGAGAATATAAACACCATACGAGGAGGAGCACTTTATTGACAAAGTTTCGTAGATAGCTTCTTCAGGTCAGTGACCTGAATAAGGTATCTGTGAAACGTTGTCAATAAAGTGCTCCTCTTCATACGGTGTTTATATTCATTCTGTCAACTTTTCAACTTCGTGAGAGAGAGAGAGAGAGTGGGAGGGAGAGAGGCGGGGGGGGGGGGGAGAGAGAGGCAGGCAGGAAAAAATACATACCCACTCACTTGTTTCTTGTGGCACGAGGAAACTTATGTGGGGAGAGAGTTACAAGGAGTTACCAGGAATGAATAGTATATCAAAGACCTTGTGGTTCATTCCGGGGAGATGCTCGAATTGGAAGGAGAGAGATTGTTTAGTGCACTACACCTATTACAGAGTGTGCAAAATATTATCTACTCCTTGAACTGCTCAACTGAAGAACTGTTTACACCTTCTGAGGAAAGTTTGTTCCAGGTAGAACAGATCTTGTGGAAAAATTGCCACAAGTACTAGTGCAGAACCTTTTCAGTTCTAACTTTCAGCCGTGGTTGCGTGTTGTATTCATATTAAGGGTAAACATTTTGCTATATCCCACATTGTCAAACCCATTAAGTATTTTATATACTTAATGAGTTAACCTCTTATTCTGCAAGAGAGAGCGAGAGAGAGCGAGAGAGGGGCAGAGGCTGACTGATTTGCTAAAACTTTAATTGACCAATGCATATCTCGTTGAATACGAATACGATAAATTTTGGTCAAACTATGATTTTTTATCTACATACTGTATATTTAGATTGATTTTCAGAGACCATCTGATAAGGATTCCTACAACAATGTTTTTATTGTAGCCTCGTACTACTGTTTACACAGGAAGTATTGTGGAATTCAGTCGATGCATTTCAGATACAAATATTAGATTGCTTACCTTTACCTCATACATACATATGTACATAAATACATATATACAATATACATACATACATAAATACATTACACGTGAGTAGGACCGTATTTTTATTCACCTAATGGCAGCATTCCAGGCAGCCCGGTCTTTGGCATCCCTCTTTGTCAGTCCTTTGGGTGCAAGCTCGGTTTATACCACCTCATCCCACGTCTTTCTTGGTCTACATCTCCTTGCTTCTTCTCCACATTCATAGATTAGCTTTTCTTAACCAAATTATTCTCCTCCATCCTTTCCACATGTCCATACCATCTAAGCCTATTCCTACGCATCTCCTCACTATTGCTTTCCCTGCCCAAGGTGCCCTCTGAGCTCCACACTGGGGGTTCTGTCTCTCATAGCAGACCAACATAGTTGCAGGGAAATATACCCCACCATTCATCTAGATTGTACATGAATATAAACACCATATGAGGAGGAGTACTTTATTGACATTACTCAGATAGCTTCATCAAGCTAATAACACTATATGCAAAACGTTGTCAATAAAGTGCTCCTCCTCGTATGGTGTATATATTCATTCTATCAAGCTTCGTGTTTATCAATCTGTCCTAGTACCGGTATGTAGTCTTGTAGATAATTTGTCAGTGACTGTTGTCTACAAATTATGTAATAATTGTCTTATTGAATGAATTACCTGAATGAATGAGAGATCAGAACAAAGTTGCATATATAAGAACCTAAAGGAGTTGTCACACGAGCGATTTTTCCGTCCATTTTTACGGGCCATTGTAGTCTTGAAACTTCTAAACTTAAGTTTCGTAATAATTATACTACCTAACATAATCTACCTTCGAGCTATTTTCCAATTCCAATGAGAAAGAGCCTCAAAATAGTACGATACAAAACTTGCTTGTTGAAAATTGCCAGAAACACTCATGTGATACTGACATAACAAATAATAGGAATGATCCAGATGTAAGCCTCTGCAGGTTCTTTTTTCCTATGATGTGACAATTATTGTTATCCGTTTGGCAGTTGTTCCTTCCCCCGCGTCTGCGGCCGGCGTTCCCGTCATTTCCGGTTCTTACATTCAAGGTTTCGCCCTTCTAAGTGTTGAAACCAAAGAATTTGGGGATTTAATTATTCATTATTAGATATTTATATACAATACCATATTCCAAGTATGTAGGCACAAACTCTTGAACATTAACCTCTATAACTCTCAAACAACTAAGTTAAACCACCTAATAATATTCATACCATTTGGGAAGGGTCAGCCAGGAAATAGGTGTGGGAATTCACAGCCCATATGCTCTAGCCCTTTTTGAGTTACAGATGTTAGAGTTCACGATTTCTGGCCTACTAATTTATAACAGGCTATTGTCATTAGTGATACAACTATTATTGATTTAAACATTAGTTTTTGATGAACCTAACTATATATATATATATATATATATATATATATATATATATATATATATATATATATATGCTAAATATCCACAGGGAAGGAAGGAAAATAAACACGGAGTCCCAAGCGCTTTCGCTTTCGTGTATTACATCTTCAGGGAACAGAGGACAGACAGAGAATGGTCATATACAATGTGATATTATTGAAGTGCGAAAACCTAAACGAAAAATATTAAAAACTCATACTAAGTAATATAAAAATATAAAGGAAAGACAGAGTGATATTCATCAATAGAAGACTTAAAGGATTAATTGAGGTTTCGATTATACTAAAATCTCGTCATGAAATATATACCGGTTCAGTATATTTAAAACAAAATAATAATAACGATAAAAAAAACAATTGTTTCGAATTGTGACAAAAGATCGAGTCAATATAAGCATACAGATAATATAAACATGAATATAAGCAGTGGCATGTACAAACTAGATAATTTCATTGTTTACCCGTAAACACGTGCATATTAGAGAGAGAGAGAGAGAGAGAGAGAGAGAGAGAGAGACAGACAGAGGGAGAGAGAGAGAGAAACAGAGAGAGAGAGAGAGAGAGAGAGTACACAATATAAGTATTTATAGATCATTACTTAATATAGTGATAGTAGGACCGTAGCAGCTGTAAAACGGTAGTCCCTGTATGTTGGGACACCCTTATCCCTCTCTCTTATTAAAGGGAGAAGTGGTCTCTATATATTTATTAATCCATATATTTGTCAATGAAGCAACTTGGTTGAGCCCGAGAACTTTCAGTCTTCTACTGTACTTCTCACTTCTCCGCTTGTTCTTCCTCTGTCCAATTGCTCTTCTTTCCTATTTTACTCCAGCCATCTGGTTTGTTAGTTTTCTAGCTAGACCTCCTTCAAGCTTTAAAAAAGACTCTTTCAAGATAAATGTGTACATTTTTCGGTAGGAAAGGGCTGAAAGCCGGTTCCTTTAAAAATTACAGGCTCGCTATCGCTCGCCAGGAAAAAATCGACACCTAAATGATACGAAAGGTCTTAAAATTGACAACGAAATGGGGCAAAAAGCTCTTAAAATAACTAAACTAATGGGCCGAATGTCATAAAATTTCAAAACTAATGGAGTTAAACACGAGGAAAAAGGGAAACCAGACAAACGACCCGGCCTTAACATTTGTAAATATTCACCTTTTTCTTTATCATAGAACACAATCCGACGTTGTTAATTAAATATAGTTTTGTGTTCTAATTAATTTCCATAATAAATTACGATTTCTAGTAAATGACTGGTTCCAGATGACTTAATAATCATGCTATTAGGACGCGAATGCTATGGATTAATATATATCAGTCGTCAATTTATGATGACTTTGTGTAAAGGAAATATGTCGTGAATGGTTCGGGAAGCCGACAGGTTTATAAAGGAACATTATTTGTTCTCTAGATGTTTGGGATCGAACCTGGACCAACGGGAGTGTTTGCCGTAGCCACTATTCTATTGGCTGCAATACCACCCTTCAAAACCTAAACCTTCCTTAACCCTTCCTACCCGGGCTGTCTTACCCAATGACGGTCGCCCCTACCCGGGCGAAATGGCTGAAAAACGTCTAGGCCTAGGCTACCGTATTTATGTTTATTTTCACTGCTAGAACTTTCCCACTCATCTATAATCGTAGTGCGGTTTTCAATATGTATTTTGGCGTTGAGTAGAGCTCTGTAAGTCAACTGGTTCAGTTGTGATGACGATATCAGTGGAGCCAATATTGCAGAGATGTTGCCAATATGGGGGCTTTTCAGACACTAATTTCGTCATGACGTCAGAACAATAACATTGAGGAGTCTTCTCCTTCTTGTTTTCGGAGGTGCGGTGACGAACGCTTGGGTTTGTTGACATACGTCGTACGCACGGCGTTCAGACCAAGCTTAATTAGGCTATTAAGCTGCTGCCTTAGGTAAGGCATACCGGGTAGCGGCCCTTCTTTCGAGCTGTCCTTACCTAAGGCAGACCGGGTAGGAAGGGTTAAACCTGATGATTTTTATGTTTAGCTTAGGCCGAGAGCAATTGGATACAGGTGTGTCATTTAATTGTTCTCACAAGCATATAATCAGAACACTGTGTGCAGACATACTATAAGCAACGTCTTAGTAAGCCGACAGGTTATGTATAAAAAAGTATGTCCTCTCTACTGTATATGTTTGGGATTTAACCTGAAATGGAACTTGCTTGTTAGAAGAACTAAATAACACTCCTGTACCCAGTTGCCCTCGGCCTAAGTGCGTGCAAACATGTCTGTCATAAGGGATGCTTAGGTTTTGAAAGGTAGTGGTGTAGCAGTAGAAATTAGGCCCGAAACATTGTCTCAAGTTCGATTATTAGGGTGTATAAGTACACAATCAATTATACGTGTTCGTTTGTAGTTTACTAATAGAACAATAATTTACTAGTGGAATTATGAAAATAATAATATATTTGTGCTTGCTCAATCAGTAAGTAAGAGCATACGATTTATTGTACAACCTGATAACACGTATTGCAACTTGCTGTATATACTGTGCCGTATAATATTATAGAATATAGTGCATACTATTTGAAATCACAGTATATAATATGGGATGTTATGGAAGTTATTTAATTTATTTGAATACATTCAATCAGATAACACCTGTTTCATTATATTCTTACTACCTCAATATGATTCTATATTGATTTGAAAGATCCTTAAGGAATCAAAGGGTTAACAAACTGACTCACTGTTATTAATCTTGCGACTACAAGAAACCAGTGCTCAAGGTGAATCAGGCACTAAGGATGTAATTGAAAAAATATATTAAATAAAAGACGTCACCTAATTGAAGGTGTTAATAAACAATGTGTCTCAAAAGTCACCCTTACCATTATTGGTCATAATGCTTATCAATCTAGACTCCATACCAAATCCATTACTAAGCTTACGGGCACATTGTGGAGGGTGACGAATCCATAACTATTGAGGATACCATATTTATTTTATATTTTTGTTATACTGCTTAATAAGACATAGAGAGAGAGAGAGAGAGAGAGAGAGAGAGAGAGAGAGCTGATGAATGCGAGTGTGTATGTGTTAAAAGACTAGGGGAAAGATAGAGTGTGTTTGAATTAAAGACTTTATAACGTGATCAAATTGAAATAGCAAAATAGTTGACATGCTTATGAGAGCAATAAGATCAACTAAGCCTTACGTCTGCTATGCGCGGTAATCACAAATCAGAGGCCTGATAAACAAAAAGATAGGAGACTGTTGTCTCCGTCGCTAGCAGCAGATATAACGATTTTAGTTTCATTGCCCCATTAGTTTTCAGATTTTATGACGTTCGTCTCATTAGTTTGACGATTTTAAGACTGTTCGCCCCATATCATTGTCAGTATTAAAACGTTTCGTATAATTTAGGTGTCAATTTTTTTTTTTTTTTTCCTGGCGAGCGATAGCAATCCTGTATTTTAAGAGAAACCTGCCTTCAGCCGGGACATTTTTCTATCGAAAAATATACACATTTATTTTGAAGGAGAGTCTTGGTGGAATTAAAGGGGGGGGGGGGGGGTGATGGACGTAATTATATCCTCATTTGTTTTTTGTTTTGTTTCTTCGTTATCTCCCTAGACCTTCATCAAGCTCCTCATGCTTAGCCCCATTAGTTTTCAGATTCCATGACGTTCGGCCCATTAGTTTGGCGATTTTAGGACATTTCGACCCATTTCTTTGTCAATATCAAGACTTTCCATGTCATTTAGGTGTTAATTGTTTCCTGGCGAGCGATAGCAAGACTGTAATTTAAGGATTTTTTCTATCGAAAATTCTACAAATTTATCTTGAAGGAGGATCTTGGAGGGTGTTTTTTTAAAGCTTGATGGAGGTCTAAGGAGGAAACTAAAGCAAATGATAACAATATATATATATATATATATATATATATATTATATATGATAAAATAAATACACTCATTCCCCCTTAATAAGTTAAATCCCATTCCTTTTTTCGGCAACCCTCCTGCCTCCATCTTGTAGGTTTGGTCAGATGTTAGTGTTTTCCTTTGTGTAGGTGGCGGAGAATTATATAGTTAGTGAAGTGGTAGTAATCTTATGGTTAGCTAATGTAACAACGGAGGTCTTATGTATATAAAATAATATAATATATATATATATATATATATATATATATATATATTATATATATATATATATATTGTTACGTATCTTGATCCTCAAGTGGTTAACTTGATGAATCTAGATAGCACAGAGATATATATTAAGGTATCAGTCAGCTGAAGGCAAAACAAAAGTAAAATCTAATAAAATTATTTCCTGTTGTTGCTTCCTTTCCTTTTGGATCTTAGGACTTAGTATCCTTTATTGACTGATACTCTTTAATTATGAAAAATACTGAAACTAATTAAAGTCATGTAGTATTTATAAAGAAATATTATTTAACCGAAGCTTAGTAGGCTATGGTTATGAACCGAATAAGTTATAGCTAAAGAAGGACTATTAATTCTATAAAAAGTCTTTAAAGATAAATATTAAAGTAAGAATATTTCTGTCTCTTACCCTTTTTGAAATGAATAGATAGTTTTCTTATATGTCCTTTTATTTATATTAATGTAATTATTCTTGGTTCTTGTCTTACGTTAATAGGATTATATTATTATTATCATCAGGAGTAATATCAAAGTCACATAAAAAGTTAGATATATATTTAATAATTAGTTAAATGTATTTCTTAACCACGTAACATTGAGGTTTGATTATGAGTAAATAAAGTTACAGGATCGCTTCATAGATTCGATTCAGGTCTCACTCAAATAATATGAAAAGCAAAATATAATATTTTGAAGCTAAAAGAATTTTCTTCAGCTTAGGAAATCACTAGAAGTAATATTAACACAGCCATGTTAGTCTAAGGCGATATTACTAATACGAGACAATAGCATCACCGTACTAAGCACCGTTAAGCAATGTAAGCCTAATTCAAAGAAAATGAAAGAACTCGTAAGTATTAATATAAAACAATAGTATTACTTTCATCATAACCCAATTACTTAAAGAGTTGCTTTAGTCCACAAGTTAGTCAACTAAAATAGTTAAGTACATAATAGCGTTAACGTTAATTCCCAATCAAATAGTTTAAATAAATAGTAGCGTTAACGTTAATTCGCAATCAAATAGTTAAACACATAATAGTAGCGTTCACGTTAATTCCCAATCAAATAGTTAAGCACATAATAGTAGCTTTAACGTTAATTCCCAATCAAATAGTTAAGCACATAATACTAGCGTTCACGTTAATTTCCAATCACATATCTCACTAACCAACATACCGTAAGTGTTTACACCGAACACACTTAACACACACTTATATAATCTGACTGACAGTCACAATCCCATTATAATACTTCACCCCGTCTTCCTCCAGCTGCAAGTTCACCTTCCCCAACTCCAAATGAGACTGATTTGAATGCCCACAACTCGGGTCTTATATACCAAACAATGATGGTGTAGGAACGAATCAGGAGGCGGGGGGTGGTGCCTGCTCCAATCATAGCTCCTCGAGTCGCATAACAGGTGCCTGGTCCACTCACAGCTCCTGGCGTCGATCATACGTCATAGCATCGGTCATCAAGTAGTTTGCAGGGTCCCCTATGACGCATGCAGGTGTGAAGGCTAGTTTGCTGGTTTCCCCACTCGCTAGTTCGCTCGCTAGTCTGCTTCACCGTTTGGGTAGTGTGGCTCCTTCAACTCTAATTCTAACTCTTAAATTAACATACAGGGCTCCGTATGTCAGACCTCCCCCCTAGAAAAGAGTTTAAGGAGTATAGTACATAATATTAAACATAATACATAAATAGATTCACCACCAGATTGGCAACAGCAAGATTATAATGAGGATATAATAAGGAGATCACCCAAAGTAGGCAACGTCTCCAGGTACCACATCAGAACATAGCCGGAACGTAGCTGGAGCGTTATTCAAACTGCAAGGCATCTCACAGCTGAAGGCTTGACAGCGCACTACTAAAGCATGATATTTACCTCGCTACAAGGGAGAGCTAATTGCCAAAATCCTCTCATTAAATTAAACTTACTACTGCAGGAGGCCAACCCGGTAAATGTAATCTTTGATCCGTGGCAGTGGGTAGGTATCGTTCTTTGTGACAGCATTAACTTGCCTATAGTCCCTATAAAACCTATGGCTCCCGTCTGTCTTTGGCACAAGTAAGACCGGACTACTCCACTGGCTGAAGGCCCTTGTGATCAGCTGGTTTGAAAAAATTAAGTCAAGCTCGACCTGCAGTATACTCCTGCGGTGTGGTGAGACACGGTAGGGGGATAGTGTAATGGGAGTTGCATCCCCTACGTCGATGTCGTGCACGGCCAAAGAAGTGAGCCCTGGAGTATCACGGAACACACTGGGAGACTGAGATAAAACAGAGATTAGTTGGTTCGCCTGATCAGAGGGAAGATGACATAGTTTAGATGGTAATTCCCTCCAAGCCACTGAATTATACTGAAAGTTGGATAGGCTACATGACAAGTCAAAGTCTGCATGGACACCTTCAGGCTCTGGAACAGTCTGTTGCGGGTCAGTAAGAGAACTGAAGACTTCGTCCGCACCAGGCTGTTCACAGGTCCTGACATTCACTGCCACAGTGGGAGAATCTGGAGGAGAGGAATCAGGGGACCTATGTAGTTCAACATCTTTATATGGAATACTTGCGTGGGCTTTCTCCTGTCTGGGGTTACTCGATAATCGGTAATGCTCACCCTCCGAATGATCTTATATGGGCCCCTGAACTTGGCAGATAAAGGTTGGCCAAAAAGGGGGAGCAGGACCAAAACCTCATCACCGGGCTTAAACTCCCTCTCACGGGCTTTTCTGTCATACCATTTCTTCATGGAGCTTTTAGCCACTGTCAAGTTTTGAGCGGCAAACTCACATGAGGATCTCAGCCGGGTTTTGAAATCTGAAACATACTTGAGGAGGTTTTGGTTCCCCTCCTGGCCAACTAGGCTATCCTGCAATAGTTGCAAAGGACCTCTTACCTGGTGACCGAAAACTAGCTCATTAGGGGAAAAACCCAGGGATTCAGTTGGAACCTCACGAGTAGCAAATAAAAGAAAAGGTACCCCCTTATCCCACTCAACTCCGGTCTCTGTACAATACTTACGTAACATTCCCTTTAATGTCTGATGATATCGTTCGAGAACCCCTTGACTCTCTGGGTGGTAGGTGCTAGACTTAACATGCTCGATACCCAACTCCTTCAGGGACTGCTGAAAATTGTTAGAGGTATAATTAGTTCCTTGATCACTTTGCACCTCATGGGGGAAACCCATTCTGGTGAAGAATTTGAGCAGTTCCTTTATGACAGTTGGAGCAGAGGTAGTCCTTAAGGGTATAGCCTCTGGGTAGCGAGTTGCCATGTCCATGATAGTTAATAAATAAATGTTACCTTGGGAAGTCTTAGGCAATGGGCCTACAATGTCCACTACCACCCGAGTAAAAGGATTCTCGAAAACGGGCAAGGGCACCAGAGGATGTACAGGCACCTTCTGATTGGGTTTTCCTGTCATCTGGCAAGTGTGACACACTCTACAAAACTCCACTACATCTGCACGCATTCCTGGCCAGTAAAAGTGGGCTCTGATTCTGTCTAGAGTTTTTCTCACACCTAGGTGTCCTGCCAATGGTATACAATGTGCCATTTCCATGATATCTCTACGACAAGGTTTGGGGACTACTACTTGATGGACGTCCCAAGCCCCGTCATCGATTGGTCTGTGTGGCGGTCTCCATCTTCGCCACAATACTCCTCCTTTGAGGTAGAAACATTCACCACCCTCCTTCTCACATTCCTCTTCACTCACGGACCTGGCAGCTAACTCCTTGCATTCACTATCATCTCTCTGTAGCTCTACCAGGCCACTAGGACAATTTGGAGGGGTTTCATGGTCATCGTTAGTGTCAAGATGAGCCATAAAGGTGTCAGATAAATCCACCTCAGTCACATCATCAGGCACAGTTGGAGCGTCATTCACACTCTCATCATCCCTTTCATCAACTCTTACATTCGGTACATTTCTGTCTGAGGGAACTGCTACTTGAGACATTGAACGTGTGACAGCACACACAGGGAAAACAGTTGGCAACTCCTTGTCGAGCTCACCGGTTAGTGGCTCGTTAACAGGGGAAAGTGACAAAATGGGGTCTGGTCGGTTCTTCTCACCTGCTACATCATTCCCCAAAAGGAGTGATACCCCAGGCACAGGGATATCTTGGGACCTACACACAGCTATCGTGGCCTCACCCTGTAGTAACTCACATTCAATTTCGCCTTTTACCAAGTGTGCATAAAATTGGCCTCCAGCACCTCTCATTACAACTGGTTCGCCAGGTGGGCACTCAGTGTAAGGATTCACCATGAGGGTGCTAGTAGAACCTGTGTCTCTCAGAATTTTTACCTCATGCATACAACCATTTAATCTCACGTTGCCAGATGAAATAAAGGGACTGTAACTGTCCTGCACTGATGGTGAAATCATTATTGGCTTAACCTAGTGGGTTGCACCACACATGCTACTACACCCCTGTCTAGATGATTTACGTTAGCTGCTAGGTACTCCTTCTGTCGAGAGTCCTGCATTAAAGGAACTTTTGGTGCTAGGTACTCCTTCTGTCGGGAGTCTTGCATTAAAGGAATTTTTGGTGCTAGGTACTCCTTCTGTCGGGAGTCCTGCATTAAAGGCACACATGGAATTTGAGATACGGCGGCAACTGTCTGCCCCGATCTCTCGGTTTTTTCCTTGGCCCAGCACTGATAAGCTAGGTGGCCTCTCATGCCACAAAAAGTACATATTTTAGGGATAACGGGAACGTTCCCTCTTTGAGCATTACTATTACATTGGGCCCCACCTCTGTTACCATTGCCCTGAGTCGCATTTTTAGTTGGGGGAACAATTCTATTTTGGCTAGCTGGGGAAGACGTTATAGGCTTGTGACTGGGTCTGTCAGATTTGTGATTGGGATACTTAAAATTAGAGCTAGAATTATCGTAGGGCTTCTTTCCACGAAATTTGTTGTTGAGCACGTATGTGTCAGCCATGTCAGCAGCGTCGGCAAGACAATCTACCTTTTTCCCCTTTAAATGATAGGATACAGAAGAATCAATTTTCCATAGGAAATTTTCTAACAGGACCAACTCCTTCAGATCGTTGTAGCTTGTGACTTTCTTACTCTTGACCCAATGATTGAAAGTTTTAGTCATGGTCCTGGCAAATACCTTATGGGTTTCTTCTACTTTCTTCTGGTTTTTACGGAAAGATTGCCTGTAAGCCTCAGGCTGCAATTGATAGGTTTTTAAGATAGCTTCTTTGAGATTGTCATAATCCTGCCTAACTTCTGCTACTTTCAGACAAATACGTGGCTCGAGCCTGCCCTGTCAAAACGGTTTGTAACATAAAAGGCCATTGATCTCTTGTCCACTTCATACCTCCAGCAACCTCCTCAAACAAAACAAAGAAATCCTGCACATTATCCTCAGTGAAAGGTGGAATGACACTAGTCATAGTTAATCCCAGAGGGGGAGCAATTACGGGAGCATTTGTATTGAAATTTAGTTGAGCCGTACGATATTGATATTCACATTGTTCGGTCATTGCACTGGCATTTAGTCTGGCTTGTTCGGTAGTTGCTTTTATTCTGGCTTCTTCTATTTTTAGTCTGGCTTGTTCGGCATTTATTTTCATTCTGGCTAGTTCTAGTTCGTATATTTGATCACCGGTCAAACCAGGTGGCAATTGTATATCAAGTTGGCTAGGTTTACTAGGGATCCCACCAACTGCTCCGTCACCCTCCCCGCCTTCTACAGGGAACAGGTGGGTTTTTGTGGTCTGAGCCACCTCTACTTTGGACATGTTTGAGACAGTTAATTGGAGATGTGAGGCAAGCACTTTCAGTTCGGATTTTGACAGACAGTCAATATCAGGGGCTGTGGGTCTGATTCTATGAAAACTCGAGCATCTTCGCCATTAATTAGTTGAGGCATGATTAATATTTGATTTTTAAGTAGTGAAACTTTAATGAAACTGAGTGAAACTGTATGAAACGAATCCTGGCAAGGTCGCCACTCTTCTGTTACGTATCTTGATCCTCAAGTGGTTAACTTGATGAATCTAGATAGCACAGAGATATATTAAGGTATCAGTCAGCTGAAGGCAAAACAAAAGTAAAATCTAATAAAATTATTTCCTGTTGTTGCTTCCTTTCCTTTTGGATCTTAGGACTTAGTATCCTTTATTGACTGATACTCTTTAATTATGAAAAATACTGAAACTAATTAAAGTCATGTAGTATTTATAAAGAAATATTATTTAACCGAAGCTTAGTAGGCTATGGTTATGAACCGAATAATTTATAGCTAAAGAAGGACTATTAATTCTATAAAAAGTCTTTAAAGATAAATATTAAAGTAAGAATATTTCTGTCTCTTACCCTTTTTGAAATGAATAGATAGTTTTCTTATATGTCCTTTTATTTATATTAATGTAATTATTCTTGGTTCTTGGTTAATTGGATTATATTATTATTATCATCAGGAGTAATATCAAAGTCACATAAAAAGTTAGATATATATTTAATAATTAGTTAAATGTATTTCTTAACCACGTAACATTGAGGTTTGATTATGAGTAAATAAAGTTACAGGATCGCTTCATAGATTCGATTCAGGTCTCACTCAAATAATATGAAAAGCAAAATATAATATTTTGAAGCTAAAAGAATTTTCTTCAGCTTAGGAAATCACTAGAAGTAATATTAACACAGCCATGTTAGTCTAAGGCGATATTACTAATACGAGACAATAGCATCACCGTACTAAGCACCGTTAAGCAATGTAAGCCTAATTCAAAGAAAATGAAAGAACTCGTAAGTATTAATATAAAACAATAGTATTACTTTCATCATAACCCAATTACTTAAAGAGTTGCTTTAGTCCACAAGTTAGTCAACTAAAATAGTTAAGTACATAATAATAGCGTTAACGTTAATTCCCAATCAAATAGTTAAGTACATAAATAGTAGCGTTAACGTTAATTCGCAATCAAATAGTTAAACACATAATAATAGCGTTCACGTTAATTCCCAATCAAATAGTTAAGCACATAATAGTAGCTTTAACGTTAATTCCCAATCAAATAGTTAAGCACATAATACTAGCGTTCACGTTAATTCCCAATCACATATCTCACTAACCAACATAACGTAAGTGTTTACACCGAACACACTTAACACACACTTATAAAATCTGACTGACAGTCACAATCCCATTATAATACTTCACCCCGTCTTCCTCCAGCTGCAAGTTCACCTTCCCCAACTCCAAATGAGACTGATTTGAATGCCCACAACTCGGGTCTTATATACCAAACAATGATGGTGTAGGAACGAATCAGGAGGCGGGGGGTGGTGCCTGCTCCAATCATAGCTCCTCGAGTCGCATAACAGGTGCCTGGTCCACTCACAGCTCCTGGCGTCGATCATACGTCATAGCGTCGGTCATCAAATAGTTTGCAGGGTCCCCTATGACGCACGCAGGTGTGAAGGCTAGTTTGCTGGTTTCCCCACTCGCTAGTTCGCTCGCTAGTCTGCTTCACCGTTTGGGTAGTGTGGCTCCTTCAACTCTAATTCTAACTCTTAAATTAACATACAGGGCTCCGTATGTCAGAATATATATACTGTATATATATTTCAGATGTGAGATGTGAGAGAGTGGGAGTGTGGAATGGGTGTGTGTGCTGGAGTGAGTGAAGGAACAGCGAGAGAAGGTGCATGTTTGTTTGTAAGTAGCAAATGGAAGGAATGTGTAAGAGAGTATGGGTCTGTGGGTTCAAGGATTGTGAGGGTGAGAATGAAAGTAGGAATACAAACGTGGGTGATTGTATGCGTGTAGGCCCCGACAGAGGATATACTTGAAAGAAAGAAAGAGGAGTTCTGGATGAATGTGGAGGCGTGCCTGGAGAAGTTTGACAAGAACGAAAAGAATATTTCTGATTGGGGATATGAATGGTAAGGTGGGTGATAGGAAAGTTGAGGGAGTGGTGGGAGGGTGGGGGGTACCATCAGAGGTGAATGGGAATGGTAGTGCACTTGTGGACGTATGTGTGGGGAGGAGGCTGTGGATAGCCAACACCTTCTTCCGACACAGAATGATCCACAGGTACACGTGGTAACGGATGTTTGACGATGAAGGATAAGACAGTGGTGGAACGAAAGTCATTGATTGATTATGTATGTGTGGATGAATGAATGAAGAAATCTGTGAGGGATGCTAGGGTATATAGGGGTATTGGAGGGGGTCTGTCTGATCATTATGTAGTGGTAGCTAAGGTTAGGATACAAAAGAAGTGGGTGAGGAGAGCGGGAGGGAGGCGAGAGGAGGGTGGAATGGTGGGGAGGGTGGAGAGGTTGCAGGAGGAGGAAGTCAGGGAGGAGTACAGGAGAGCAGTGGAAAGACGACTATGTGGGTTCGGCCTGGGAGTTATGGAGGAAGTGCCAGAGATGCGCGCGGTGTTTAAGGATGAGATCTGTGCAGCATGTGAGGAGGTGTGTGGAGTGAGGAGAAGAGGGAGGGGAGTGAAAGGTACAGCATGGTGGACAGAAGAGGTAAGAATAGCTGTGGAAGAAAAGAAGAAATCATATAGATAGTGGTTGGGTAGTAGAGGGAATGAAGATTCCGAGAGACAGAAACGAGCGAGGTACGTGGAGAGTAAGAGGGTGGTGAAGAGAGTAGTGAAGGAAAGTAAGAGAAGAGTAGATGAGTAATTTGGAAGGAATCTGAGTGTAAAATGGAGGGAGAGTAAGAAACTGTTCTGGAAAGAAGTCAAGAAAGTTAGGGAAGGTAGCAAGGGAAACAGTAAGGGTGTGAAAGATAAGAATGGGAGAATGCTAGCCGAGAAGCAAGAGAGAGTCGAAAGATGGAGGGTGAGTACTTCAGTGAGTTGCTATATGAAAGGAATGACGAGCCAGCAAACCTAGCTGGATATGGTATGGGAGGGAGAAGAAGAGAAGTAGTGGAGGAGGAGGTGGGGATCAGGAGGTCAGAAGTGTCGGAAGCCATGAAAAGAGTGAAGTTGGGGAAAGCACCAGGAACAGATGGAGTGTGTGGGGAATTGTTGAGGTATGGTGGTGAGATAGTGATAGAATGGGTATGGAAAATGTGCAAACTAGCATGGGAGAAGGGGAGTGCACCCGATGACTGGAAGACTGGCATAATAGTCCCCCTATATAAGGGCAAAGGGGAAAGTGGAGTGTGTGGTAACCACCAAGGAATATGTCTTCTAAGCGTAGTAGGGAAGGTATTCAGTAGGGTAGTGATTGAGAGAGTGAGAGTGAGAACGGAGAAATGGATAGGCGACGAGCGGGAGGTTTTAGGAAGGGAAGAGGATGTGTAGATCAGATTTTTTACCCTGAATTGTGTTGTGGAGAAGTATCTGGAGAAGAAACGAAAGGTGATGTTGCCTTTATGGACTTGGAGAAGGCCTATGACAGAGTGGATAGAGAAGGTTTGTGGAAAGTACTTAGAATATACGGAGTAGAGGGCAAGTTGCTAAAAGCAGTGAAGAGCATGTATGAGGGTGCAAAGGCGGCAGTATGTGTGGAGAGTGAGCAGAGCGAGTTCTTTGACCTGAATGTTGGTTTGAAACAGGGGTGTGTGATGTCCCTGTGGTTGTTTACTGTATATATGGATGGAGTTATGAAAGAAATACTATCAAGAGCAGTGGATGTTGGTGTATCGCTGAAAAGGGAGGGAATTGAGTGGAAGCTACCTATACTGCAGTTTGCGGATGATACAGTTCTGATGAGTGATAATGAATGGGAGTTGCAGGGTCTGGTAAATGAGTTTGGAACAGTGTGCGAAAAAAAGGAATTTGAAGGGAAAATAGGGGAAGAGCAA
>JAVRFV010002179.1:650664-708538 GCA_032716605.1 Paralithodes platypus | reverse complement strand
AACCATCCCCCCTTAACCCCTTCTGTACCGGTAACGCCTATAACAACCATCCCCCCTTAACCCCTTCTGTACCGGTAACGCCTATAACAACCATCCCCCCCTTAACCCCTTCTGTACCGTAACGCCTATAACAACTATCCCCCCTTAACCCCTTCTGTACCCGTAACGCTTATCCTCCCCTAACCCCTTCTGTACCGGTAACGCCTATAACAACCATCCCCCCTTAACCCCTTCTGTACCGGTAACGCCTATAACAACCATCCCCCCTTAACCCCTTCTGTACCGGTAACGCCTATCCCCCCTTAACCTGTACAAACAACCATCCCCCCTTAACCCCTTCTGTACCGTGACGCCTATAACAACCATCCCCCCTTAAACCCCTTCTGTACCACGCCCTATAACAACCATCCCCCCTTAACCCCTTCTGTACCGGTAACGCCTATAACAACCAACCCCCCTTAAACCCCTCTGTACCGGTAACCCCTATAACAACCATCCCGCCTTAACCCCTTCTGTACCGGTAACGCCTATAACAACCATCCCCACCTTAACCCCTTCTGTACCGGTAACGCCTATAACAACCATCCCCCCTTAACCCCTTCTGTACCGGTGACGCCTATAACAACCATCCCCCCTTAACCCCTTCTGTACCGGTGACGCCTATAACAACCATCCCCCCTTAACCCCTTCTGTACCGGTAACGCCTATAACAACCATCCTCCCTTAACCCTTCTGTACCATTATAACAACCATCCTCCCTTAACCCCTTCTGTACCTATAACAACCATCCTCCCTTAACCCCTTCTACCGGTGACGCCTATAACAAACCATCCCCCCTTAACCCCTTCTATACGGTGAACGCCTATAACAACCATCCCACCCCTACCCCTTCTGTACCGGTAGGTCACGCCTATAGCAACCATCCCCCCTTAACCCTTCTGTACCGGTGACGCCTATAACAACCATCCCCCCTTAACCCCTTCTGTACCGGGGAGGCCTATAACAAACACCCCCCCTTAACCCCTTCTGTACCGGTGACGCCTATAACAACCATCCCCCTTAACCCCTTCTGTACCGGTGACGCCTATAACAACCATCCCCCCTTAACCCCTTCTGTACCGGTGACGCCTATAACAACCATCCCCCCTTAACCCCTTCTGTACCGGTGACGCCTATAACAACCATCCCCCCTTAACCCCCTCTGTACCGGTGACGCCTATAACAACCATCCCCCCCTAACCCCCTCTGTACCCGGGACCCCTATAACAACCATCCCCCCTTAACCCCTTCTGTACCGGTAACGCCTATAACAACCATCCCCCCTTAACCCCTTCTGTACCGGTAACGCCTATAACAACCATCCCCCCTTAACCCCTTCTGTACCGATGACGCCTATAACAACCATCCCCCCTTAACCCCTTCTGTACCGGGGACGCCTATAACAACCATCCCCCCTTAAACCCCTCCGTACCGGTAACGCCTATAACAACCACTTAACCCCTTCTGTACCGCCTATAACAACCATCCCCCCTTAACCCCTTCTGTACCGGTGACGCCTATAACAACCATCCCCCCTTAACCCCTTCTGTACCGTGACGCCTATAACAACCATCCCCCCTTAACCCCTTCTGTACCGGTAACGCCTATAACAACCATCCCCCCTTAACCCCTTCTGTACCGGTAACGCCTATAACAACCATCCCCCCTTAACCCCTTCTGTACCGGTAACGCCTATAACAACCATCCCCCCTTAACCCCTTCTGTACCGGTAACGCCTATAACAACCATCCCCCCTTAACCCCTTCTGTACCGGTAACGCCTATAACAACCATCCCCCCTTAACCCCTTCTGTACCGGTAACGCCTATAACAACCATCCCCCCTTAACCCCTTCTGTACCGGTAACGCCTATAACAACCATCCCCCCTTAACCCCTTCTGTACCGGTAACGCCTATAACAACCATCCCCCCTTAACCCCTTCTGTACCGGAAAAGCCTATAACAACCAACCCCCCCTAACCCCTTCTGTACCGGTAACGCCTATAACAACCATCCCCCTTTAACCCCTTCTGTACCGTGACGCCTATAACAACCATCCCCCCTTAACCCC
The DNA here is from genome assembly GCA_032716605.1 of Paralithodes platypus. Classification (NCBI taxonomy): domain Eukaryota; kingdom Metazoa; phylum Arthropoda; class Malacostraca; order Decapoda; family Lithodidae; genus Paralithodes; species Paralithodes platypus. The sequence goes on along the minus strand of JAVRFV010002179.1, from coordinate 706,429 downwards.
TTCTGTACCGGTAACGCCTATAACAACCATCCCCCCTTAACCCCTTCTGTACCGGTGACGCCTATAACAACCATCCCCCCTTAACCCCTTCTGTACCGGTAACGCCTATAACAACCATCCCCCCTTAACCCCTTCTGTACCGGTAACGCCTATAACAACCATCCCCCCTTAACCCCTTCTGTACCGGTAACGCCTATAACAACCATCCCCCTTAACCCCTTCTGTACCGGTAACGCCTATAACAACCATCCCCCCTTAACCCCTTCTGTACCGGTAACGCCTATAACAACCATCCCCCCTTAACCCCTTCTGTACCGGTAACGCCTATAACAACCATCCCCCCTTAACCCCTTCTGTACCTGTAACGCCTATAACAACCATCCCCCCTTAACCCCTTCTGTACCGGTAACGCCTATAACAACCATCCCCCCTTAACCCCTTCTGTACCGGTAACGCCTATAACAACCATCCCCCCTTAACCCCTTCTGTACCGGTAACGCCTATAACAACCATCCCCCCTTAACCCCTTCTGTACCGGTAACGCCTATAACAACCATCCCCCCTTAACCCCTTCTGTACCGGTAACGCCTATAACAACCATCCCCCCTTAACCCCTTCTGTACCGGTAACGCCTATAACAACCATCCCCCCTTAACCCCTTCTGTACCGGTAACGCCTATAACAACCATCCCCCCTTAACCCCTTCTGTACCGGTAACGCCTATAACAACCATCCCCCCTTAACCCCCTTTTACCGGGCACGCCTATAACAACCATCCCCCTTAACCCCTTCTGTACCGGTAACGCCTATAACAACCATCCCCCCTTAACCCCTTCTGTACCGGTAACGCCTATAACAACCATCCCCCCTTAACCCCTTCTGTACCGGTAACGCCTATAACAACCATCCCCCCTTAACCCCTTCTGTACCGGTGACGCCTATAACAACCATCCCCCCTTAACCCCTTCTGTACCGGTGACGCCTATAACAACCATCCCCCTTAACCCCTTCTGAACCGGTAACGCCTATAACACCCATCCCCCCTTAAACCCTTCTGTACCGGTGACGCCTATAACAACCCATCCCCCCTTAACCCCTTCTGTACCGGTGACGCCTATAACAACCATCCCCCCTTAACCCCTTCTGTACCGGTAACGCCTATAACAACCATCCCCCCTTAACCCCTTCTGTACCGGTAACGCCTATAACAACCATCCCCCCTTAACCCCTTCTGTACCGGTAACGCCTATAACAACCATCCCCCCTTAACCCCTTCTGTACCGGAACGCCTATAACAACCCATCCCCCCTTAACCCCTTCTGTACCGGTAACGCCTATAACAACCATCCCCCCTTAACCCCTTCTGTACCGGTAACGCCTATAACAACCCATCCCCCCTTAACCCCTTCTGTACCGGTAACGCCTATAACAACCATCCCCCCTTAACCCCTTCTGTACCGGTAACGCCTATAACAACCATCCCCCCTTAACCCCTTCTGTACCGGTAACGCCTATAACAACCATCCCCCCTTAACCCCTTCTGTACCGGTAACGCCTTAAAAAAACAATCCCCCCTTAACCCCTTCTGTACCGGTAACGCCTATAACAACCATCCCCCCTTAACCCCTTCTGTACCGGTAACGCCTATAACAACCATCCCCCCTTAACCCCTTCTGTACCGGTGACGCCTATAACAACCCATCCCCCCTTAACCCCTTCTGTACCGGTGACGCCTATAAACAACCATCCCCCTTAACCCCTTCTGAACCGGTAACGCCTATAACTATCCCCCCTTAACCCTTTCTGTACCGGTAACGCCTATAACAACCCATCCCCCCTTAACCCCTTCTGTACCGGTGACGCCTATAACAACCATCCCCCCTTAACCCCTTCTGTACCGGTAACGCCTATAACAACCATCCCCCCTTAACCCCTTCTGTACCGGTAACGCCTATAACAACCATCCCCCCTTAACCCCTTCTGTACCGGTGACGCCTATAACAACCATCCCCCCTTAACCCCTTCTGTACCGGTGACGCCTATAACAACCATCCCCTCTTAACCCCTTCTGTACCTAGGTAACGCCTATAACAACCATCCCCCCTTAACCCCTTCTGTACCGGTAACGCCTATAACAACCATCCCCCCTTAACCCCTTCTGTACCTATAACAACCATCCCCCCTTAACCCCTTCTGTACCGGTGACGCCTATAACAACCATCCTCCCTTAACCCCTTCTGTACCGGTGACGCCTATAACAACCATCCTCCCTTAACCCCTTCTGTACCGGTGACGCCTATAACAACCATCCCCCCTTAACCCCTTCTGTACCGGTGACGCCTATAACAACCATCCTCCCTTAACCCCTTCTGTACCGGTGACGCCTATAACAACCATCCTCCCTTAACCCCTTCTGTACCGGTAACGCCTATAACAACCATCCCCCCTTAACCCCTTCTGTACCAGGTAACGCCTATAACAACCATCCTCCCTTAACCCCTTCTGTACCAGGTAACGCCTATAACAACCATCCTCCCTTAACCCCTTCTGTACCGGTAGGTGACGCCTATAACATCCCCCCATAACCCTTCTGTACCGGTAACGCCTATAACAACCATCCTCCCTTAACCCCTTCTGTACCGGTAACGCCTATAACAACCATCCTCCCTTAACCCCTTCTGTACCAGGTAACGCCTATAACAACCATCCTCCCTTAACCCCTTCTGTACCAGGTAACGCCTATAACAACCATCCCCCTTAACCCCTTCTGTACCGGTAGGTGACGCCTATAACATCCCCCCATAACCCTTCTGTACCGGTGACGCCTATAACAACCATCCTCCCTTAACCCCTTCTGTACCAGGTAACGCCTATAACAACCATCCTCCCTTAACCCCTTCTGTACCGGTAGGTGACGCCTATAACATCCCCCCATAACCCTTCTGTACCGGTGACGCCTATAACAACCATCCTCCCTTAACCCCTTCTGTACCGGTAGGTGACGCCTATAACATCCCCCCATAACCCTTCTGTACCGGTAACGCCTATAACAACCATCCCCCCTTAACCCCTTCTGTACCGGTAACGCCTATAACAACCATCCCCCTTAACCCCTTCTGTACCAGGTAACGCCTATAACAACCATCCCCCCTTAACCCCTTCTGTACCAGGTAACGCCTATAACAACCATCCCCCTTAACCCCTTCTGTACCGGTAGGTGACGCCTATAACATCCCCCCATAACCCTTCTGTACCGGTGACGCCTATAACAACCATCCTCCCTTAACCCCTTCTGTACCAGGTAACGCCTATAACAACCATCCTCCCTTAACCCCTTCTGTACCGGTAACGCCTATAACAACCATCCTCCCTTAACCCCTTCTGTACCTATAACAACCATCCCCCCTTAACCCCTTCTGTACCGGTAACGCCTATAACAACCATCCCCCTTAACCCCTTCTGTACCGGTAGGTGACGCCTATAACAACCATCCCCCCTTAACCCCTTCTGTACCGGTGACGCCTATAACAACCATCCCCCCTTAACCCCTTCTGTACCGGTAACGCCTATAACAACCATCCCCCCTTAACCCCTTCTGTACCGGTAACGCCTATAACAACCATCCCCCCTTAACCCCTTCTGTACCAGGTAACGCCTATAACAACCATCCCCCCTTAACCCCTTCTGTACCGGTAACGCCTATAACAACCATCCCCCCTTAACCCCTTCTGTACCGGTAACGCCTATAACAACCATCCCCCCTTAACCCCTTCTGTACCGGTAACGCCTATAACAACCATCCCCCCTTAACCCCTTCTGTACCGGTAACGCCTATAACAACCATCCCCCCTTAACCCCTTCTGTACCAGGTAACGCCTATAACAACCATCCCCCCTTAACCCCTTCTGTACCGGTAACGCCTATAACAACCATCCCCCTTAACCCCTTCTGTACCGGTAACGCCTATAACAACCATCCCCCCTTAACCCCTTCTGTACCGGTAACGCCTATAACAACCATCCCCCCTTAACCCCTTCTGTACCGGTAACGCCTATAACAACCATCCCCCCTTAACCCCTTCTGTACCGGTAACGCCTATAACAACCATCCTCCCTTAACCCCTTCTGTACCGGTAACGCCTATAACAACTATCCCCCCTTAACCCCTTCTGTACCTATAACAACCATCCCCCCTTAACCCCTTCTGTACCGGTGACGCCTATAACAACCATCCCCCTTAACCCCTTCTGTACCGGTGACGCCTATAACAACCATCCCCCCTTAACCCCTTCTGTACCTATAACAACCATCCCCCCTTAACCCCTTCTGTACCGGTGACGCCTATAACAACCATCCCCCCTTAACCCCTTCTGTACCTATAACAACCATCCCCCCTTAACCCCTTCTGTACCGGTGACGCCTATAACAACCATCCCCCCTTAACCCCTTCTGTACCGGTGACGCCTAATAACAACCATCCCCCCTTAACCCCTTCTGTACCGGTGACGCCTATAACAACCATCCCCCCTTAACCCCTTCTGTACCGGTAACGCCTATAACAACCATCCCCCCTTAACCCCTTCTGTACCGGTGACGCCTATAACAACCATCCCCCCTTAACCCCTTCTGTACCGGTGACGCCTATAACAACCATCCCCCCTTAACCCCTTCTGTACCGGTAACGCCTATAACAACCATCCCCCCTTAACCCCTTCTGTACCGGTAACGCCTATAACAACCATCCCCCCTTAACCCCTTCTGTACCAGGTAACGCCTATAACAACCATCCCCCTTAACCCCTTCTGTACCGGTAACGCCTATAACAACCATCCCCCCTTAACCCCTTCTGTACCGGTAACGCCTATAACAACCCATCCCCCCTTAACCCCTTCTGTACCGGTGACGCCTATAACAACCATCCCCCCTTAACCCCTTCTGTACCGGTGACGCCTATAACAACCATCCCCCTTAACCCCTTCTGTACCGGTAACGCCTATAACTATCCCCCCTTAACCACTTCTGTACCGGTAACGCCTATAACAACCCATCCCCCCTTAACCCCTTCTGTACCGGTGACGCCTATAACAACCATCCCCCCTTAACCCCTTCTGTACCGGTAACGCCTATAACAACCATCCCCCCTTAACCCCTTCTGTACCGGTGAAGCCTAATAACAACCATCCCCCCTTAACCCCTTCTGTACCGGTAACGCCTATAAACAACCATCCCCCCTTAACCCCTTCTGTACCGGTAGTAACGCCTATAACAACCAACCATCCCCCCTTAACCCCTTCTGTACCGGTAACGCCTATAACAACCATCCCCCCTTAACCCCTTCTGTACCGGTGACGCCTATAACAACCATCCCCCCTTAACCCCTTCTGTACCGGTGACGCCTATAACAACCATCCCCCCTTAACCCCTTCTGTACCGGTAACGCCTATAACAACTATCCCCCCTTAACCCCTTCTGTACCGGTAACGCCTATAACAACCCATCCCCCCTTAACCCCTTCTGTACCGGTGACGCCTATAACAACCATCCCCCCTTAACCCCTTCTGTACCGGTAACGCCTATAACAACCATCCCCCCTTAACCCCTTCTGTACCGGTAACGCCTATAACAACCATCCCCCCTTAACCCCTTCTGTACCGGTGACGCCTATAACAACCATCCCCCCTTAACCCCTTCTGTACCGGTGACGCCTATAACAACCATCCCCTCTTAACCCCTTCTGTACCGGTAACGCCTATAACAACCATCCTCCCTTAACCCCTTCTGTACCGGTAACGCCTATAACAACCATCCCCCCTTAACCCCTTCTGTACCTATAACAACCATCCCCCCTTAACCCCTTCTGTACCGGTAACGCCTATAACAACCATCCTCCCTTAACCCCTTCTGTACCGGTGACGCCTATAACAACCATCCTCCCTTAACCCCTTCTGTACCGGTGACGCCTATAACAACCATCCCCCTTAACCCCTTCTGTACCGGTGACGCCTATAACAACCATCCTCCCTTAACCCCTTCTGTACCGGTGACGCCTATAACAACCATCCCCCCTTAACCCCTTCTGTACCGGTAACGCCTATAACAACCATCCCCCCTTAACCCCTTCTGTACCGGTAACGCCTATAACAACCATCCTCCCTTAACCCCTTCTGTACCAGGTAACGCCTATAACAACCATCCTCCCTTAACCCCTTCTGTACCGGTAGGTGACGCCTATAACATCCCCCCCTTAGCCCCTTCTGTACCGGTAACGCCTATAACAACCATCCCCCCTTAACCCCTTCTGTACCGGTAACGCCTATAACAACCATCCTCCCTTAACCCCTTCTGTACCAGGTAACGCCTATAACAACCATCCCCCCTTAACCCCTTCTGTACCAGGTAACGCCTATAACAACCATCCCCCTTAACCCCTTCTGTACCGGAAGGTGACCCCTATAACACCCCCCCATAACCCTTCTGTACCGGTGACGCCTATAACAACCATCCTCCCTTAACCCCTTCTGTACCAGGTAACGCCTATAACAACCATCCCCTCCCTTAACCCCTTCTGTACCGGTAGGTGACGCCTATAACATCCCCCCATAACCCTTCTGTACCGGTGACGCCTATAACAACCATCCTCCCTTAACCCCTTCTGTACCGGTAGGTGACGCCTATAACATCCCCCCATAACCCTTCTGTACCGGTAACGCCTATAACAACCATCCTCCCTTAACCCCTTCTGTACCGGTAACGCCTATAACAACCATCCTCCCTTAACCCCTTCTGTACCAGGTAACGCCTATAACAACCATCCTCCCTTAACCCCTTCTGTACCAGGTAACGCCTATAACAACCATCCCCCTTAACCCCTTCTGTACCGGTAGGTGACGCCTATAACATCCCCCCATAACCCTTCTGTACCGGTGACGCCTATAACAACCATCCTCCCTTAACCCCTTCTGTACCAGGTAACGCCTATAACAACCATCCTCCCTTAACCCCTTCTGTACCGGTAACGCCTATAACAACCATCCTCCCTTAACCCCTTCTGTACCAGGTAACGCCTATAACAACCATCCCCCCTTAACCCCTTCTGTACCGGTAACGCCTATAACAACCATCCCCCCTTAACCCCTTCTGTACCGGTAGGTAACGCCTATAACAACCATCCCCCCTTAACCCCTTCTGTACCGGTAACGCCTATAACATCCCCCCTTAACCCCTTCTGTACCGGTAACGCCTATAACAACCATCCCCCCTTAACCCCTTCTGTACCGGTAACGCCTATAACAACCATCCCCCCTTAACCCCTTCTGTACCAGGTAACGCCTATAACAACCATCCCCCCTTAACCCCTTCTGTACCGGTAACGCCTATAACAACCATCCCCCCTTAACCCCTTCTGTACCAGGTAACGCCTATAACAACCATCCCCCTTAACCCCTTCTGAACCGGTAACGCCTATAACAACCATCCCCCCTTAACCCCTTCTGTACCGGTAACGCCTATAACAACCATCCCCCCTTAACCCCTTCTGTACCGGTAACGCCTTCTGTACCGGTAACGCCTATAACAACCATCCTCCCTTAACCCCTTCTGTACCAGGTAACGCCTATAACAACCATCCCCCTTAACCCCTTCTGTACCGGTAACGCCTATAACAACCATCCCCCCTTAACCCCTTCTGTACCGGTAACGCCTATAACAACCATCCCCCCTTAACCCCTTCTGTACCGGTAACGCCTATAACAACCATCCCCCCTTAACCCCTTCTGTACCGGTAACGCCTATAACAACCATCCCCCCTTAACCCCTTCTGTACCGGTAACGCCTATAACAACCATCCCCCCTTAACCCCTTCTGTACCGGTAACGCCTATAACAACCATCCCCCCTTAACCCCTTCTGTACCGGTCCTGCCTCTTACAACCATCCCCCCTTAACCCCTTCTGTACCGGTGACGCCTATAACAACCATCCCCCCTTAACCCCTTCTGTACCGGTGACGCCTATAACAACCATCCCCCCTTAACCCCTTCTGTACCGGTGACGCCTATAACAACCATCCCCCCTTAACCCCTTCTGTACCGGTAACGCCTATAACAACCATCCCCCCTTAACCCCTTCTGTACCTATAACAACCATCCCCCCTTAACCCCTTCTGTACCGGTGACGCCTATAACAACCATCCCCCCTTAACCCCTTCTGTACCGGTAACGCCTATAACAACCATCCCCCCTTAACCCCTTCTGTACCTATAACAACCATCCCCCCTTAACCCCTTCTGTACCGGTGACGCCTATAACAACCATCCCCCCTTAACCCCTTCTGTACCGGTGACGCCTATAACAACCATCCCCCCTTAACCCCTTCTGTACCGGTAACGCCTATAACAACCATCCCCCCTTAACCCCTTCTGTACCAGGTAACGCCTATAACAACCATCCCCCCTTAACCCCTTCTGTACCGGTAACGCCTATAACAACCATCCCCCCTTAACCCCTTCTGTACCCGCCTATAACAACCATCCCCCCTTAACCCCTTCTGTACCGGTGACGCCTATAACAACCATCCCCCCTTAACCCCTTCTGTACCGGTGACGCCTATAACAACCATCCCCCTTAACCCCTTCTGTACCGGTAACGCCTATAACAACCATCCCCCCTTAACCCCTTCTGTACCGGTGACGCCTATAAACAATACCCCCTCTTAACCCCTTCTGTAGGTGACGCCAATATTTCCATGATTTTTTGACAAACATTATTTGCAAATATGAGGTCGAATTTTTACATTTTTAAGATATGGGTGTCTTTGAATTCGTCTCGTCGGTGCAATTCCAACGGTATAATTGTTTTTAAATTCTGACCAATTGTTAAGGTTAAGTTACTTTTTCGTTAGGGAGAATTGTTGATTTTGGTCGAATTTTTACATTTTAAGATATGGGTGTCTTTGGATTCGTCTCGTCCTTGCGATTCCAACGGTATATTGTTTTATTAAATTTTGACCAATTTAGTTAGGTTATGTTACTTTTTCGTGTAGGAATTTGTTGATTTTGGTCGAATTTTTACATTTTAAAATATGGGTGTCTTTGAATTCGTCTCGTCGGTGCAATTCCAACGGTATATTTTTTTTTAAATTTTTTCCAATTTTTATCTGAAGGGGGATCTAGGGGGTGTTTTTTAAGATCGCGGACTTGGTGTAGGGAGCAAATAAGTAATAAAAAAGATAGAAACGAATATATAAAGTCCCCTTCTTACCTAAGTCAATTAACCTTTGAACAAAAAAGTAAATTAAGATAAAAAGTCTTAATAGCCGAACTTTTCGCAAATAACAACACTGAATGAAAAACACACGCCCGCCTCTGACCGCGTCCAACGACAGACTGGGCCTCCCGGCCCTCCTCCCCTCCCCTCCTCCCTCCTGCAAATTACCTCAGTCCCCCCTCTTTTTGTTAACCCCTTCACCCCTATTACGTAATTTTCGTCATATTCTGGTTACCATTAGACTGTCAGGGAGTCAGGTAGTATGTCTGGGGGGTCAGGGAGTATGTCAGGGGGTCAGGGAGTACGGTATATATGTCAGGGGGTCAGGGAGTATGTCGGGGGGTCAGGGAGTATGTCAGGGGGTCAGGGAGTATGTCAGGGGGTCAGGGAGTACGGTATATTTGTCAGGGGGTCAGGGAGTATGTCGGGGGGTCAGGGACTATGTCCGGGGGGTCAGGGAGTATGTCAGGGGGTCAGGGAGTATGTCGGTTTCCTTGAGTTTATTATCTATTTCAACAACTCAAATGGGTAAATATGATCTCCGCAAACCGGTCCCCGCTTAGTAACACAGGTCCTGCTTAAACTGTTACCATTAGACGATTTCCTTTGGTTCATGATTCTACCTCAATTATTCAAATGGGTCAATACAACTTTGATTTCTTAGTAAAACAGGTCCTTCTTAAACTGCATAAAATCCTCTACGTTTAGCCATAATCCAAGGTAAACAGGCGTCATGGTGCTGAATGGGTGACCCCTTTTTCCCTCATCCCTTTTGCGATTGAGGTAGTTGAGCCGTTGAGGTAACTAAAGAAAATCGTCTACTGGTAGTAACCAGAATATGATGAACATATCGTAATGGTGGTGAAGGGGTTAAACCCGTTCAGTACCAGGGACGTCTCTGTTTAGCTTATTCTGACATCTATTAGATTCAGCTTAGGAAGGGCCTCTAGTAATATTAAGGCTTCAAACTATCTCAACCAACCCAGATACTTCCTAAGCTGCATAATATCGTTTAAAACCCGTTCAGTACCAGGGACGTATATTGGCATATTAGACGATTTTATTCAGCTTAGTAAAGACCTCTGGCAATACTGAAGCTTCAAACTATCTCAACCACTACCACAGATCCTTCCTAAGCTGCATAATATCGTTTAATTAGATGGTACTCAAAGGGGGGTGGGGGGAGCTAATCACGGCTTGTAGATTAACAAAACATTCTGAATGTTTCGTGAAATTCGTAAAATCCAGTTTTATCATTTCGGTACATCACAACTGAACATATTTCGATACTCAATACCTTGCCACCACACTCCTGGCATATTCATGAACACAAGAGACTGGTAATTAAAGGCCTACATTATATCGAACATAAAGAAAAAAAAAAAAATCACCCATAAAATCAGCCAAGCGTCGTCCATAGAAAACTCGTTCGCGCGCATCTGAGCTAACCCATTTTCTTTTATTACTATTAGAGGGTAACTATTCTAAACCTATATATATGGATAAGGGAGCATTTGTACGTTACGTCCACATGTCCTCCCCAACTCACCCTATATACAGCATAAATTCATCCAGAACATCTCAATTATGATAATATTTTCCCAGAACACGCACTTGTTTGTATTGCACTAATGTGAATAAGAAAGGTGATTTGATGAAATAACTGAATTAATTAATCACTTATAGGCCTACTACCGTTAAATATATACTGCATAATAAGGTTGCGGACATATTTAAGAAGAGGTTTCATTAGCTTTCCAATGGTATCTAAATCATTAATGTACGATCAAAACTAATATTTTTTCCTGGTCAACATTTTCGCTTCACTTAACGCTCTATTTAAATATAATTTAAGGATCGATACAATTTTCAGATTTAAATACGTATATCGGCAAATAATAGAGATTATTATTTTCAAAGAACCAGCTCTGTAGGACAAAAACTCTATTTTATATGAATATTTTCATATGCGCATCTTACGTCCATCGAAAATGTCCGTCGGCCATGTTTTTCACACCTCTTCGCTCCCACTCATTTTCACCGATAAAATGTGAGACCGTGGATATATTTTAAATCGCGCTATATAGGACTTTTCATTAGCTTTCCAATGGTTAGTATATCATCAATGTACGATAAAAACTTCTATTTTTGCCGAATATTGTCTCGTCTGTGCGCCAAAATCATCTAATTAATGGTCAACATTTTCGGTTCAGTGTACGCTCCATTTAAACATCATTTAACCCTTTGAGTACCTGCGACGTGTGCTATATTTTATTATAGCTTCATTTTGACTATATTATGCAGCTTATGAAGGATCTGTGTAGTTAAAAGGCTTGGTTTAGACTATATTATGCAGCTTATGAAGGATCTGTGTAGTTAAAAGGCTTGGTTTAGACTATATTATGCAGCTTATGAAGGATCTGTGTAGTTAAAAGGCTTGGTTTAGACTATATTATGCAGCTTATGAAGGATCTGTGTAGTTAAAAGGCTTGGTTTAGATAGTTTGAAGCCTTATTATTGCTAGAGATCCTTCCTAAGCTGAATAAAATCGTCTTACATATTCCAGAATATGATGAAAAGGACGTCCCTGGTACTGAACGGGTTAAGGATCGATACAGTTTTTAGATATTAATTTCCTATATCGGCAATGCATACAGATTACTATAATCTTTGAACCTAGGTTAGGTTAGGCTAAAACGTGTCATATTCCTCATTAATTAAGTTTGGATTAATTGAGATGTATTTTCAGCAACTAATATTTTAGAGGTTTATGGTGCATACTGACACTTTCGTCTGGCTATTATTAGACGATTTTATACAGCTTAGGAAGGATCTGTTGAATTAAAAGGGTACATACACACTAATCTAATTAACCATTTGACTTACATACTCTTCCTAATCTGTATACAATCATCCAATAATAGCCAGAAAAGAGAAGCATTGCATCATCGTAACTCCTTCAACACGATCACGTATTTTTCGTCTAGGGGATGGGGGGGGGGGGGGGGGGGGGATGGTGTATTTATTTGCTCATTCATAGGCTATAAATATAGTGATATATTTATATAATTCAACCAAAATCAACAATTCTCCCTCACGAAAAAGTAAACAAAAAAACATGTTTTGCCTACGGATACAGCCAAAATGCCTGGACACACTGAGTTTGAAGCAATTTAAAAGTTATAGGATGAAGGACAGACTGATTATGTGAGAAAGTTCCAGAGCTTGGCTGTTGAATTGAAGAAAGATTGAGAATAAAGTTTCACTCTTGGGTTGGAGAGTTGCATAGAGTAGGGGTGGGATTGTGTTGAAATCAGCTTCCAATTTGCCAATAAGGACTTTAATATGAGTTTTACTGCCGTCAATAGGGAGATGTATAGGGAGGAGTTTCTTTTGTTATTACTGTGCTTAATATTTTTTTTTTCTATGATTGAGGGAGGCAAAAGGCATTACTGCCTATAGCGAGTGCCTCCCCCATAGTTGAAAGAGTGACAGGGCCAAAATCAAGGGACGTTCGAGCCAAAATGCCTGGACACACGGAGTTTGAAGCAATTTAAGTCATAGGAAGAGGGAAAGACTGATTCTGGGAGAGAGTTCCAGAGCTCAGCTGTTGAGTAGAACAGCATTACATTACATTAGCATAACATTAGATGTTATGGATGCTTGAGGACCTATGTTACTAAGATTGTTTATTGACATAGTAATTTACCCATTTGAATCTACAGGTAACTAAAGAAACTAAAGAAAAACCTAACCAGAATACATGAAAATTACGTAATGGGGTGGAGGGGTCTTTACTGACACATTTGTGTCCTATACAGGCCCTAAGCGTAGCCCGGGGGGGGGGGGGGGGGGGGGGGGGTCGTGAAAGTCCACTATAAACATGAGGGAGAGAGAAGTGGGGCCAGAAAAAAAAAACTCCTGTACCGGCGAAGTAAGTCTGGCTACTACCTAGATCGATCTTATTCAGTTTAGGAAGGATCTCTATCTAGCTGTAGGGAGCCTGTAAATTAAGAGGACACCAGCGCCTTCGGACGGGATTTTTTTTTCTACAGATAAAGGGTAAATACAGTACTATCTAACAAACCTCTTAGTTCTTACTAACATAACATTCTTAGACTGCATAAAATCCTCAAAGAAACAAGATTAACCCTAATCCAATACGCATTTCTGATGATTTTTTTTTTATTTTATAGACTACCCTGCGTTCATAGAAAATGAAGACATGTATGAGTATATAGCACTTACTAAACTAGTTTATACTTTTGTTTTCACTTTCAAACTCTCAGGCATACACACGAACAACACTCTCATGCACACATACATGAACATTTAAAGCATCCACATATATACTTACAAATACACACATCTTTAGTAACAATGTTTTTGTGAGTGTTGGGGCTTGTACTGTTATGAATAAAGACATTGATTGTTTCTTGTTCTTGTTAGGAGGACCCACAGAGGGCTGCTCTCGGACAGCATGATATGCGGGGTTGTGCAGGGGGAATAGGATCGGGTCAAGGATTAGCGAGATAATGAGTAGTGATCCTATTTCTAAATGAATGAAGAGTGGGGCTGCGAGCCCACACTGGTGGATTTTGTGTTAGTTAAGTGGTATGAAATGTGGCACAGTTCAGTACCGATGACATCCTTTTCACTATATTCTGGCTAATATTAGATTATTGTATGCAGCTTAGGAAGGACGTCTACCCATATAAAGGTTACTGACTATCTCAATTAATCCTTTTATCCTTCCTAAGCTTCATAACATGGTCTAAATGCAGCTGAAATACAAACAGAAAGACGTCTCCGGTACAGAAGATATGTGGCAGTGAGATCATTCCAAGTTTGTTAATTTCTGTAGGCCCTTTTCAAACTGAATAAAATCATCTGTAGCCAGAATAAAGTTAACATGACGTCACCAGTACTGAAGGGGTTAAATGAGGAATGCCTGTAGAAAGGGAAGTCGAGAGTTCCCGCCTAAATATAATAAATAGGCTGATGGTATAAAATGGTATAAAATGTGGCACAGGTACTGGTTGACCTCATTCAAAATATTACGCCATCCAAGATCAACAGGTATATAGAAATTAATACATAATCTGTTCTGATTTTATCTTATGATATGCAAAACTTTGAGTTACCATTGACTCCTTGTTCGGAAGTATAACATCTGAGGTGAAGCCAATGACTTCTGGGGCTGATGAGGGATTGGTGCTTCTGAATAATACTTGTGTGCGAACTGTTATGCTCTCTTGACTTTTTCCTTTCTTGGGTCTCTTGCTGATCCTCCCCTTTGTGACTGACTGACCAGTGAACTCCACAAAACCTTCCTAAACTGAAAACAATTCTAAGGTATACCCTTTAGTAGTGGGAGCGATGTTTTTTCATGATGTATAAAATACCGGCAATACTTTCTCAAATACAATTTTAGTTATAGCTTCTATGGAGTTAAAGATTTGTTTTGTTCAGGTACGAAATTATTAAAATCCTACAATAACATAGTAAATTGAGTATAAACCACAATCACCGCGTAAACAGTCGAAACGCATCACAAGAGCCAGGCGAGCCGAATGTTGTGTTTGTAAGCTGATATTCTATTGGTCAATGAGCTTAACTGCGTGTGGCAACGGTGACGTCACCCTTCAAGATAAATGTATACATTTTTTAGTAGAATAATGTTGCAGCCGAAGGCCGATTCCTACAAAAATACAGGCTCGCTATCTCTTGCCAGGAAAATAATTTACTCCTAAATGGCACAAAAGTTCCTAATATTGACAAAGATCTTAAAATCACCAAATTAATTGACCGAACTTCTTAAAATGTTAAAGCTAATGGGGCTAAACATGAGGGAGAAAGGGGGTCCATAGAAAACAACTACTTCACCCTTACCCTTTTGTACCGGTGACCGTCACTTATTTGATTTGATTCAAGCTTTATTTATACGATTCTGTAACGTTTTTACCGATGACATCCTTTTCACTATATTCTGGCTAATATTAGATTATTGTATGCAGCTTAGGAAGGACGTCTACCCATATAAAGGGTACTGACTATCTCAATTAATCCTTTTAGCATATATAATGTAAGCTTCATAACATGGTCTAAATGCAGCTGAAATACAAACAGAAAGACGTGTCCGGTACAGAAGGGGTTAATAAGATCTGTGGCAGTAAAAAGGGTTCACTGAGATCATTCCAAGTTTGTTAATTGCTGTAGGCCCTTTTCAAACTGAATAAAATCATCTAATAGTAGCCATAATAAAGTTAACATGACGTCACCAGTACTGAAGGGGATAAATGAGGAATGCCTGTAGAAATAGAGAGTCGAAATATAATAAATAGTTCCCGCCTAAATATAATAAATAGTTCCCGCCTAAATATAATAAATAGTTCCCGCCTAAATATAATAAATAGTTCCCGCCTAAATATAATAAATAGTTCCCGCCTAAATATAATAAATAGTTCCCGCCTAAATATAATAAATAGTTCCCGCCTAAATATAATAAATAGTTCCCGCCTAAATATAATAAATAGTTCCCGCCTAAATATAATAAATAGTTCCCGCCTAAATATAATAAATAGTTCCCGCCTAAATATAATAAATAGTTCCCGCCTAAATATAATAAATAGTTCCCGCCTAAATATAATAAATAGTTCCCGCCTAAATATAATAAATAGTTCCTGCCTAAATATAATAAATAGTTCCCGCCTAAATATAATAAATAGTTCCCGCCTAAATATAATAAATAGGCTGATGTTTGTTAAGGGGGAGATGAGCCGTCTTTCTGGCCCCCCTTCTTCCTCATGTTTAGCCCCATTGGTTTTGAGATTGTAGGACCGCCCCAATAGTTTGGTGATTCTAAAGAACTTTCGCCCCATTTCTGCCAATATTAAGACCTTATGTGCCATTTAGGTGTCGATTTTTTCCTGGCGAGCGAATGCGAGCCTGTAATTTTAGAGGAACCGGCCGTTAGCCGGGACATTTTTCTACCGAAAAATGTACAAATGTATCTTCAAAAGGGGTCAAGGGAGTGTAATTATAAGCTTGGTGGAGGTCTAGGGAACAAACTATAAATCTTCCACTTAACCCAATCAGTACTGGTGATATGCTCTTCATTATACTCTATTAGACTCTTTTATTCAGCTTAGGAAGGACGTATGCCCATTGAATGTCTATAGACTATCTCAATTGATCCTTTTAGCTACCCGTCACCGGTACAGAAATGGTTAATATTAAATTCTGAAGTCGCTGCATCAGAGTTGCCAAGAAATATTGCCGGGAAAATGGTATATTGTTGTTAGATTATTATATGTTATTATGGCCACTTTAGTTACCCTTTTCATACCCATGTATCTTATAGTGTAGAGGTTCTTTCTAAGCTGAATGAATCTATCAGCTAGATCAAATGAAGACTGTTTCTCTATCAAAACGAATAACATCCTACGACTGAGAGAGAGAGAGAGAGAGAGAGAGAGAGAGAGAGAGAGAGAGAGAGAGAGAGAGAGAGAGAGAGAGAGAGCAGGTATGTGTACTTGTGGATGCTTCTTAGAATATTGAGACTATGATTGTTGGTAAGGGGGGGGGGGGGTATTTTTAAACTTAGGAAAGGGCTCTCATAGGCAGGGTTTGTCCAATCAAAGAGCTACTTTGTAAGATATACTCGTTTACACGACCAATCAGAGCGCTTGTAGTTCCCCAGTCCCTAGCTTTCATGGGGTACAAATGACATATCGAGAACTATCTATCTACAGGTGTAATTATTAGTTTGATGGAGGTCTAGGGAACAAACATAAACTGACTCTTAAATTAAACATTAAACTGACTAAAATTGTCTACTACTAGCCAACATTCAAGGAAGAATGGCGTCCACGTATCATGAAAGGGTTAATTAAGGTGGGTGTTGGTTTATCTGGACCCCCTTCTCCCTCATGTTTAGCCCCATTTGTTTTCAGATTTTAAGACGTTAGGTCCATTAGTTTGGCGATTTCACCACATTTCTTTGCCAATATTAAGTACAGTGGCGCAAATAAGTCATGTCTCAGCTGTCTTTACGTCTGACTCGCTCTGTTCTGTATTAATGTCTGTCAGATGTTGCATTGGATGGGTACGTGGAGGAATATGTTTGTATATCTCACTCAAAAAGAAGAAATCGTGCGTAAATATTACTGCTACCAATTATTGATCAAAACATAATTGGTGCTGATACATCACTTATAAGGCCGACTGTACTATTTCTTAAGTCATAGCTGTGTAATGTCCCTCACACACATCATCAGTTAGGTTTCTGGTGGATTAATTATTTTAGCTGAACCTTTGAGGGGTGTAGGGCATATTTGTTTAGTCTATGGATACCGGTACATGTATTTATTTATTTGTTTAGTTTCCTTCCTAGATTCCATCAAGCTTAAAAAATACACCCCCAAGACCCCCATTCGATATATATTTGTACATTTTTTCGGTAGAAAAATGTCCCGGCCTTCCCTCCTAAAATTATAGGCTCGCTATCGCTCGCCAAGAAAAGTCGACATAAAGGACACGAAAGGGTTGACAAGGAAATGGGGCGAAATTCGCCAAAATTAACGGGATAAACGTCCTAAAATTTCATAACAAAGGGGGCTAATCATGAGGGAGAAGTGGGTCCTGTCTGTCTGTTTGCGTGTTCGCTAATTATCTTCAGAGTAATGAGTATAAACCAAGCGGCTCGCTTGGTGTAGTGACTAGCGTCTCGGACTTCCACCCAGAAGGCCCGGGTTCGCGCCCACGCTCGGTGCATTAAAGATTTTTCACAAGCACTGAGTCGTTACCATCCCTCATGAGCAAAGGGATGGGGTAGTAGTACAGGACCCCAATGGAAATACGCCTAATCGGCCTTATTGAGCTATCCTTAGCTAGCTTAGCATGCGCTAGCTTTAAGAACTATTATTATTATAATTAATTGTGGGGCACATTGGTATAATTTGTTTAACTAATATTGATGATCGGGCATATAAGACACAATATTAATTCTGTATATTGGTTTACAGGTGTTCTGGTGAGCCGCCGCTGTCAACGCTGGATAACATCTACAACAAGGAACAAGGCCGAGTTACTGAACAAGGCTTAAATAGTGAACAAAACCAAGATCAATGAACAAGGAAAGATCAATTAGTGAACAATACCTGATCAACTAGTGTACGTAAAACAATATGCAAACCAGATAAATTACTAAACAATACTAGAACAATGAACTATACCAGATCAATGAACAATACTAGATCATGTAGTGAACAATACTAGAACAGTCGGTGAACAAGGGTGAATGAGTAAACAATTCCAGAGAGTCGTTGAACAAATCATTCCAGAAAGATCCAAATCCCTCATGAATAACCCAGAGAATAGATCAGCGAACGTGGCCTGATGAAGTAATCGGACGAGCTCTGTTAGAGAATGATCAGGTCTCCAAGGTCTGCAGGCAGCTCTCACTGGGGGTGCATTGACATCTCTAGCATGGGGTCGGCGGCAGTCGGAAGTCTTGCTATCCTGGGATTTTTCCGTCGTTCCTGCTGAGCTGTGGGATATTCTGCACTTTCACCCAAGGTTAGTTAATGGACTGTGTTGTTATTATTATTATATTTATTATTATTGTCTTATATATTTTATAAATACTTAGGGTTGGAATAATTCGACAGTTGTTCGGAAGTTTGTACTTTATTTAACAAACTTAGAGGCAATCAATATTCCTCATAGCTAATGCTTCCCGATCCAAGTCAAAATATGTTCAAACTGAAGAGTTAAATACTTACGACAATACAGTATACACTGTACCTCAGAATCTTAAGTTCCCATTATATCGGTATGATCGCTATTCAGAGTTTGACCTACTTAGACTTCGGTCTAAAGGCACAATAACTATTAATCTTTTTTAACAAAAACTGTAACAAAATTATATATCCTTTGGTACGTTAATATATATTACGCGTGATCGATACCATGCTTTCGACGAAGTGATATCTATAGTAAGAATATACAGTAGTTTCCGTAAAACAAAAGGAGGCATTGATTGCCAATCCTAACTATTGCTCCAGCTAAAACTCCACTATCACAAATCTTATCATTCTAGCCTGGATAGATTCCAGGTATCATTAGGCTCGCTATCGATCGCCAGGAAAATAATTGCACCTAAGTGACACGAAATGTCTTAATAATTTGACAAATACATGGGGTGAATTAATTGGACTTACAGTCGCCATACTGATGGGGCCAACGTCATAAAATCCCATAACTAATGAGGCTAAACATGAGGGAGAAGGGTGTCCATAAAACCCCAAACACCAGCCCTTACCACCCTTTACTCCACACTTTTCCGTTTTCTCGTCTATTTTTTCTCATCTCCTATTTGTTCTCCACTTTTCTCTCATTTCTTATTTGTTCTCTCATCTCACAGGCAGCTTTGCCTTTTGTCAACCTCACTCATCCACATAAAAAAACAAAACAAAAAAGAGGTGGTCTAGGGGGTGTTTCTCAAGCTTGATGGAAGTCTAGGGAGGAGGAAACTAAATACCTCCCCTTACTAACTAAATACCTCCCCGAGGGAGAAAGGGAGCCAGAAAAACTTAACCTTAAAACTTAATCTTAACCTTCCAGTGGTGGCAGTGGACCGGGTGAGGGAAGGCTGACGATGATGATGGGGTAAGTGTGTTTGGTGTTTTGGTGTAGTTATCCTCTAGAATTGGGGAATATTAATTAACCCTTTCCCTATTGTATATGAGAGAATGGATCAACAAAATAGGGTAAAAAAATGCAGGTCTGTGATTGTGGAGGGAGCTGCACCAAGGTGTGGACCGAGGAAGACCTGGGATCGGACTATATAGTGCCGATCTCAAATCCAAGAACTTGACAAGTGAAGCAGCCCTAATCAGGGTTGCCTGGAACGCCGCCATTAGGACAAGAGACTGAAACTGAACGTATGTGTGGAGCACTCAGTCTTAAAATTGTATGTATGTATGTATGTATGTATTCCCCCGGGCAGCGCCGGGTTAGTGGGATATATTTCTCTGTGTTTTCTATAGCTTTATCTTGCCTATACCGCAGTATAGGCCTATATATGTCTTTACCTCTGCAAATTGAATTATTTTCATTAGACTATTTGGGTTAAATAAGGGTGGAAGCCAGAAAGGCGGCCATCTTGGTAATAGGCTCGCACCCTTATTTTTCATGTTTTTTCCTCCAGATTTTGAGAAATGAGTGTTTTCATGGTCTTAGTTATAATTCCAATGTGAGATACACGATGAATTTAGGCTATTTCTAGGCGATTATATTCAGCTTATAGAGGAAAGGTCTTAATTTTGAGCATCTAGGGGTCTGGGGTGGCAGCCCCCAGGTTAGGCTAGGTTAATGATACAGTGTTTTTCGGGGGACCGTTTGTTTGGTCTATTAATACATATATAATTTTTTCCCCTAGACCTCCATCAAGCTTAGCAAAAAACAACACCCCCCTAGACTCTCTAGGTATGCGTTCGGGATTCGCTATAGAAAGAGAACGACCATTGAGGATTATGATGCATTATGATGCTTCATTCTGGCTATCATTAGACGATTTTTATACAGCTTAGGAAATATCTGAGGTAAAGATGACGCCGTTTTCCCTTTGATTCTGGCATACATTAGACGATTGTATGTAGTTTAAGAAGGACCTTGGGTATTCAGAGGGTTAATTGAAATCTTATTTACCACTTTGAGCTCCAGATATTTTAGATTATAAGCAAAGCAAAATTGCATAATGGCTACCGGAATATGAAGGGTGCTGAAGAGTTTAAAGAGAGGTTCCAATTATGCACGTGACACCAAAATGGCGGAGCTTGACCGGTCTCTCATACTAAAGGGTCTTTAGGGAGGGGGGTTGGGGGGGGGGTGTAGTCGTTATAACCCCTTCAGCACCACGACGCCTAATTTAACTTTGATTCTGGCTAAAATTAGATGATTTATTGCATATTAAGAAGGACCTATGATATTAAGAGGGACGTATTATTTATTTACCCATTTTGAGTCGCTGAGCAGTTTAAAAGGACGTCACCGGTACTAGTAGTCTTATCTATTGCCTGACGCCGCAATCCCCGAAGGGGTGGCTGGACACAACGAACCGCCCCCATGCACCTCTGTCCCCAATCATTCGACGCCCCTCCTCCCAATCCAGCACATTCATTCATATACTTCCTCACTCCATCCTTCCATACCAAGTGATATAGTGGGATCAAGAACGATAGGGAGCTTTAAGATAAAATTAGATAGGCATATGGACGAGACTATGTTATTTATTGTTTATCTATGTGCTGGAAGGATATTATATTTTTCAATTCCATCCATTATAAATGATTCATAGATTACAAAAAGTCCAAATAAAACAGTTATGTTAATGTCTACAGGAGTTAGATAGATGCATTCGAGAAATAGATAGAGGAAGAGAGTTGCAGAGGGGGAAGTGAGCGATAAACGAACTATTATGAGACGGACTTAATTGGTTCTGAAAAGACAAAGGAGACATTTTTATGGACTCTTTTTCATGTTATTATTTGTGTGTGCTGGAAGGAATATATTGTTTTCAATTCCATCGCATTAGAAATGATTCATAGATTACAAAAAGTCCAAATAAGACATAGTTATGTTAATGTATAAATAAGGGAGTTAGATAGATGCATTGGAGAGATAAACAGATAGAGAGAGAGAGTGGCTAGGGGCGAGCGAGCGATAAAATACTAACATATATGAGACGGACTTAAATTTCTGAAAGACAAAGGAGATATTTTTATTTACTCTCGTTTTCATTTTATTATTTGTGTGTTGGAAGGGTAATATTGTTTTCAATTCCATCGTATTAGAAATGATTCATAGATTAAAAAAAGACCAAATAAGACATAGTTATATTTATGTATAAGGGAGATAGATGCATTAAATAGATACACAGACAGACATCTCTGGTGGCGCGGACTTTCCTCTTCTAATTCGGACTTTTCCCTCTCTTAAGTCGGACATAAGATGAGGTGTGGGCCAATCGGCGTTCAGCAGACCCCGTAATCTTGTGTTAATCCCTGACCATTTTGGTGGGGGCAGTACTCAAGGTATTAGTGAGTTGGGCCTATAATTGGGCCTTGTAATTGGGGTTGGGTGTGACAGGGATCTGCCTTGTATGGGCCGATCGGCTTTTTGCAGACTCCCATTTTCTTATGTTCTTATGAAACGTTATTCTCTATTCTTTCAATTCAACAGCTGAGTCTGGAACATTCTTACATAATCAGTCTGTCCCTCATCCTATTACTTAAATTGCTTCAAACTCCGCGTGTCCAGGCATTTTGGCTTGAACGTTCCTTGATTTTGGCCCTATCACTCTTTCAACTCAGGGGGAGGCACTCGCCACAGGCATTTCTGCTTTTTGTCTCCCTCACTCACATAAACAAAAGTCATGGGGGAGGGGGGGGGGGGGGGGGCACTATCCCTAGGCAAGATTTGTTTTTGTTTTTAATTCTGAAAGTGACGTACCAGAGACACTCATATCTTAAAATGTAAAAATTCGACCAAAATCAACAATTTCCCTACACGAAAAAGTAACATCTCTGACTTCCTAATCTGAATAAAATCATCAGAAATGTGTATTGGATTAGGGTTAATCTTGTTTCTGGCTAAAATTTGAGGATTTTATGCAGTCTAAGAAGGAGCTATGTTAGTAAGAACTAAGAGGTTTGTTAGATAGTGATGTATTTAACTAAGAGGTTTGTTAGATCGTACTATACCTTGCCACCACACTCCTGGCATATTCATGAACTCAAGAGACTGGTAATTATATCGAACATAAGAAAAACAAAAAAAGTCACCCACAAACTCAGCCAAGCGTCGTCCATAGAAAACTCGTTCTTTTATTAGAGGGTAACTATTCTAAACCTATATATATGGACAAGGTAGCATTTGTACGTTACGTCCACATTGTCCTCCCCAACTCACCATATATACAGCATAAATTCATCCAGAACATCTGAATTATGATTATATTTTCCTAGAACACGCACTTGTTTGTATTGCACTAATGTGAATAACAAAGGTGATTTGATGAAATAACTGAATTAATATACCATATACTGCATAATAAGGTTGCGGACATATTTAAGAAGGGGTTTCATTAGCTTTCCAATGGTATATTTAAATCATTAATGTACGATCAAAACTAATATTTTTTCTTGAAAATTTTAGCACGCTGACTGGTCAAAAATTTCGCTTCACTTAACGCTCTATTTAAATATCATTTAAGGATCGATACAGTTTTCAGATTTTAAATACGTATATCGGCAAATAATAGAGATTATTATTTTCAAAGAACCAGCTCTGTAGGACAAAAACTCTATTTTATATGAATATTTTCATATGCGCATCTTACGTCCATCGAAAATGTCCGTCGGCCATGTTTTTCACACCTCTTCTCTCCCACTCATTTTCACCGATAAAATGTGAGACAGTGGATATATATTAAATCGCGCTATTAAGCACTTTTCATTAGCTTTCCAATGGTTAGTATATCATCAATGTACGATCAAAACTTCTATTTTTGCCGAATATTTTCTCGTCCGTGCGCCAAAATCACCGAATGGTCAACATTTTCGCAGTGTACGCTTCATTTAAACATCATTTAAGGATCGATACAGTTTTTAGATATTAATTTCCTATATCGGCAATGCATCCAGATTACTATAATCTTTGAACCAGCTTTGGACGACACAAACTCGATTGTATATGAATATTTTCATATGCGCATATCTTACATCGACAAATTTGAACTGAACTTACCCTGTCGTCTGTGACTATCCAATCATATTTCAGTCATTTTATCACTTATCACTTATATCACATAAAGCCACTATGGGGGCGGCCATGTTTAAGTTTCCGGCCCACGCGTCCGTATCTAAATACTTAATAATCCATCTTTCCCTCATCCTATGACTTTAATGGTTTCAAACTCAGTGTGTTCAGACATTTTGGCTCGAACTTTCCTTGATTTTTGTTGGCCCTTTCATTCTTTTAACTCTGGGGAAGGCACTCGTCACAGGCATTCTCAACAGTAAAACATCGATACCCAAATGGCACGAAAGGTCTTAAATTTGAAAAAAAAAAAAGGCGAAAAAACAAATCCAAGGGATAACATTAAGTTTGATTATAATCCAGAGATCTATATATAATCGTCAAGTGTGTGTATTTTATTCTAGCTACATTTAGTTGATTTTGTGTAACTTAGAAGAATCTGTGGTAGGGTTAAGTAAGATAAGTTCGAAGCCTGTTAGTCTAATAGTAGCCAGACGAATTTATTGGGATAGTTTGTAGCCTTTTAATGTCTAGAGATCCTTCTCAAACTGAATAAAATAGATTGGCATTGGAATAAAAAAAAAAAAAAAAAATAGACGCCATCGGTACAGAAAGGGTTTTTTTTTTTTTTTTTTTTTCTATGTGATTGAGGGAGGCAAAAGGCATAACTGCCTATAGCGAGTGCCTCCCCCATAGTTGAAAGAATGACAGGGCCAAAATCAAGGGACGTTCGAGCCAAAATGCCTGGACACACGGAGTTTGAAGCAATTTAAGTCATAGGAAGAGGGAAAGACTGATTCTGGGAGAGAGTTCCAGAGCTCAGCTGTTGAGTAGAAGAAAGTTTGAGAGTAACGTTTCACTCTTGGGTTGGAGAGTTGCACAGAGTAGGGGTGGGATTGAGTTGCAAGACGGGTACCACGTGCCCTACGTAAAGGAGGTGGTATGCACTGGGATAGCTCTGAGGAACACTGATTATTATAGTAGCGATAGAATAGCGAGAGAGATGCAACATTGCGGCGGAGAGAGAGAGATTGCAGAGAGTTGGTGAGTGGACGGGAGTTAATGATACGAAAGGCCTTCCTTTCAACTTTGTCTAGGAGAGCAGTGTGAGAGGAACCTCCCCACACATGTGAACAATACTCAATACAAGGGCGCACTATGCCCCTGTACAGAGCAAGAAGCTGTACAGGGGAAAAGAACCCCCTAAGGCGGTTGAGCACACCCAGCTTCTGGGAGGCTGCCTTAGCAAGACTGGTAATATGGTCCTTCCAAATGAGAGCAGAAGAAAAAGAGACACCAAGAATATTGAGAGAAGATGAAGGGTTGATTTTTGTATTGTTGAAGAATAAGGGATAGTCCGCTGGGAGATCCTGACGGGTAGATAGATGGAGAAATTGGGTTTTGGAAGCATTAAAGTTAACAAGGTTTTCTCTGCCCCAATTGGAAATAGTATTTAGATCAGAATTTAAGAGTTCTATGGCTTCATTACGTTTGTCGTTGAGGGATTGCTGGCTGGGGCGTTCTGAAAAACTAATGGAGTAGTGCAAGGTTGAGTCGTCTGCGTATGAATGGATGGGAATTAAGGTACAGTTAAGGAGATCATTTATAAAAATTAGAAAGAGAATAGGAGATAGGACAGAGCCCTGAGGAACACCGGAGTTTATAGTGAGGAAGGGAACAATGGCCGTCCACAACCGCGGCTATGGAACGGCCGGAAAGGAAATTAGAGACAAAGGCACAGATGGAGGGATAGAAACCGAAGGAGGGTAGTTTAGAAATTAAAGATTTATGCCAGACTCTATCGAAGGCTTTCGATATGTCTAGTGCAATAGAAAAAGTCTCACCGAAGTCCCGAAAGGAGGATGACCAAGAGTTAGTAAGATATGAAAGAAGATCACCAGTAGAGCGACCCTTAAGGAAGCCATACTGGCGATCTGAGAGCAGATTATGAGAAGAGAAATGCTTAAGAAATTTGGAAGCAAGAATAGTTTCAAAAACTTTAGAAAGACAAGAGATAAGAGCAATTGGACGATAGTTGGAGGGTTGAGAGCGGTCACCCTTCTTTGGGACAGGTTGAATGTGAGCAAACTTCCAGCATGAAGGGAAGACGTTAGAGGATAGACAGAGACGAAAGAGTTTGCCTAGGCAGGGAGTCAGCACGGAAGCACAGTTTTTGAGAACAACAGGAGGAACACCGTCCGGACCGTACGCCTTATTAGTGTTAAGCCCAGAGAGGGTAGAAAGTACATCTTTAGAAGAGATTAGGATATTAGGCATAAGTAAGAGAGAGGAGGGCGGAGAGGGAGGAATAGCACCGGAATCATCCAAGGTGGAGTTTCTAGCAAAAGTTTGAGCGAAGAGTTTAGCTTTGTCAGAGGAAGAAGTGATGGTTGTGCCATCAGAGTGGGAAAGGGGAGGGAAAGACGAGGAAGAGAAATTGTTGGAGAGGTTTTTGGCTAGATGCCAGAAAGCTTGGGAAGAGCTAGAGTTGGATAGTTCAGTGCATTTATTATTGATGAAAGAGTGTTTGGCAAGTCGAAGAACAGATTTGGCTTGATTCCGGGCAGAAACATATGAAGAATGAGAGTCTTGAGTTTTAAGGCGTCGGTACCGTTTGAATGCTTCCTCCTTATTGCGGACAGCAGTAGAACAGGCGTGAGTAAACCAAGATTTTTTAGCATTAGTCTGAGAGAAAGAGAATGGAATGTATGCTTCCATGCCCGATAGGATTACCTCGGTAATGCGTTCAGCACTCTCCGAGGGTCCTCGGCCATGGAAGCAGAAATCATTCCATGGGAAATCAAAGAAGTACTGCCGAAGAGCCTCCCAGTCGGAAGCGCCAAAGTGCCACAAGCGCCGCCGGCTAGGAGGATCGGGTGGCTGTACTGGAGAGATAGGACAGGTGACAGAGATAAGTTTATGGTCGGAGGAGCCCAAAGGAGAGAAAAGATCGACAGTATAAGAAGAAGGGTTAGAAGTTAGAAACAGGTCAAGAATGTTGGGCCGATCTCCGATGCGATCCGGGATACGGGTTTGCTGAACTAACTGCTCTAGGTCATTTAGGATAGAAAAGACGTAGGCTTGTTCACCAGGTGGATCAGTAGTGTGAGAGGAGAGCCAATGGCGGTGGTGAACGTTGAAATCTCCTAAGATGGAGATTTCTGAGAAAGGAGAAATGGATAGAATGTGTTCCACTGTAGAGTTTAGATAGTCAAAGAATTTGGGAAAGTTGGTAGAGTTAGGGGAAAGATAGACAGCACAGAAATATTTAGTAAGAGAATGACAGGAAAGTTTGAGCCATAAAGTTGAGAATTCAGAGGAGTCGAAATCGGGAACACGAGAGCAAGTGAGTTTGTTGTGCACATATGCACAACATCCGCCTTTGGCTTTGAAACTAGGATAGAGAAAGTAGGAGGATACAGAGGAGAGATGGTGCTCAACAGGTTAAGGGTGGTCACCTGCATTTTTATCTCCTTTTCTCTTTTTCTCTGGCTTCTATCCATTCGGCCCCATTCAGACTACTGTTAAGCCATAGAAAGAGAGAAAAGGAGATAACAAAAAGCAGGTAACCCCCCGCAATGCTACCAGAGGCAACAAAATGGCCGATTTTCGTTGCTGGGGTGGCGGGGTGGGGGGGTATTTAGTTACCCCTTCAGCACCATGACGCCTTTTTTATCTTTGATTCTGGCTAAATGTTGATGACTTTATGCAGTTTACGAAGGACCTGTTTTACAAAGAGGGCAACATTTTGATGATTTTATGCAGTTTAGGAAGGACCTGTGTTACAAAGAGCCGTTGAGGTTATAACAAACTAAAGAAAATCGTCTATTATTCTGACAACTATTAGATGATATTATTCAGCTTAGGAAGGGCCTCTAGTAATAATTAAGGCTTCAAACTATCTCAACCAACCCTTTTCACTACCACAGATCCTTCCTAAGCTGCATAAATATCGTTTAACCCGTTCAGTACCATGGACGCCCTTTTTATTATATTTTGGCAACTATTAGACGATTTTATTCAGCTTAGTAAAGACCTCTGGTAATAATGAGGCTTCAAAATATCTCAACCAACCCTAACCCTTTTCACTACCACAGATCCTTCCTAAGCTGCATAATATCGTTTAATTATAGCTAGAATAGAATATAACACGTCGATGGTACTCAAAGGGGGGTGGGGGGGAGCTAGTTCACCCCTTCAGCACCATGACGCCTGTTTACCTTGGATTATGGCTAAACGTAGAGGATTTTATGCAGTTTAAGAAGGACCTGTGTTACTAAGAAGGGTTTATCAAAGTTGTATTGACCCATTTGAATAATTGAGGTAGAATCCTGAACCAAAGGAAATCGTCTAATGGTAACAGTTTAAGCAGGACCTATGTTACTAAGCTGAGGACATATTTACCCATTTGAGTTGTTGAAATAGAAAATAAACTCAAGGATGGTCTAAACATGAGGGAGAAAGGGGTCCAGAATAATATCCCAGAAGTGGAACTATCCCCTTAATCTTGGCGTACTTATTACCGAGAAAACCACGATTTTTCTCAATATTTGAAGACATGAAGATCATAATTATAACCCCTTCTGTACCGGTGACTTCTTTTTAATTTTATTCTATTCTCTATTTAAACTATTTTGTGCAGTTTAAGGAGGATATGTGTGTTAAACCCCTTCTGTACCAGTGACGTATTTGTCATTTAATTCTAGCTATATTTAGACGATTGTGTGAAGATTAGGAAGGATATATGGTCACTAAAAGAATTAATTAACCCTCTCACGTTCTTGACTCAAATTTGAGCCTATTAGGGATACTTTAAAGCCTTTGGTTACCATCAGGGGTATTTAGAAACCTTTAGTTTAGTTACTTCAACCTAGTCTTCAGTTTTCTTTGAGTTAGCTGTGGGCAGAAAACTAATTGTGGAGTGGTAATTATAAGAGTAAGAGCACTCTATTTAGTATTGCTAATCTGGCAACCTCTGCGTCATATGGTCGTGAAAGCTTTAAGATAAAATTAGATAGGCATATGGAAGAGACTATGTTATTTATTGTTTATCTATGTGCTGGAAGGATATTATATGTTTCAATTCCATCCATTAGAAATGATTCATAGATTACAAAAAGTCCAAATAAAACAGTTGTTAATGTCTACAGGAGTTAGATAGATGCATTCGAGAAATAGATAGAGAAAGAGAGTTGCAGAGGGGGAAGTGAGCGATAAACGAACTATTATGAGACGGACTTAATTGGTTCTGAAAAGACAAAGGAGACATTTTTATTGACTCTTTTTCATGTTATTATTTGTGTGTGCTGGAAGGAATATATTGTTTTCAATTCCATCGCATTAGAAATGATTCATAGATTACAAAAAGTCCAAATAAGACATAGTTATGTTAATGTATAAATAAGGGAGTTAGATAGATGCATTGGAGAGATAAACAGATAGAGAGAGAGTGGATAGGGGCGAGCGAGCGATAAAATACTAACATATATGAGACGGACTTAAATTTCTGAAAGACAAAGGAGATATTTTTATTTACTCTCGTTTTCATTTTATTATTTGTGTGTTGGAAGGGTAATATTGTTTTCAATTCCATCGTATTAGAAATGATTCATAGATTAAAAACAGACCAAATAAGACATATATTTATGTATAAGGGAGATAGATGCATTAAATAGATACACAGACAGACATCTCTGGTGGCGCGGACTTTCCTCTTCTAATTCGGACTTTTCCCTCTCTTAAGTCGGACATAAGATGAGGTGTGGGCCAATCGGCGTTCAGCAGACCCCGTAATCTTGTGTTAATCCCTGACCATTTTGGTTGGGGCAGTACTCAAGGTATTAGTGAGTTGGGCCTATAATTGGGCCTTGTAATTGGGGTTGGGTGTGACAGGGATCTGCCTTGTATGGGCCGATCGGCTTTTTGCAGACTCCCATTTTCTTATGTTCTTAAATTAGTATGTGCTGCACCATTTTCTTTCTTCCGGGCCTCTCATCACACATATATAATCAATCAGTGACTTTCGTTCCACCACTTCCTCATCTTTCTTCCTCCACACCACTTTCCATGTGTACCTGTGTATCATTCTGTGTCAGAAGGTGTTGGCTATCCAAAGCCTCCTCCCCACACATACCTGTCCACAACATACACCCTTCGTAAATAATCATATACGCCATGCTAAGTAGTGCCAAGTATAAACTCCCTTATTTTCTTAATTCCAGTGTACATACATTCATACAGAACATCTCAATTATGATCATATTTTCTCAGAACACGCACTTGTTTGTATTGCACTAATGTGAATAACAAAGGTGATTTGATAAAATAACTGAATTAATTAATCACTAACGAATAGGCTATATAGGCCTACACTGCATAATAAGGTTGCGGACATATTTAAGAAGGGGTTTTCATTAGCTTTCCAATGGTAGGTATCTAAATCATTAATGTACGATCAGAACTAATATTTTTTCCTAAAATTTTTAACCCGCCGACTGGTCAAAATTTTCGCTTCACTTAACGTTCTATTTAAATATCATTTAAGGATCGATACAGTTTTCAGATTTTAAATACGTATATCGGCAAATAATAGAGATTATTATTTTCAAAGAACCAGCTCTGTAGGACAAAAACTCTATTTTATATGAATATTTTCATATGCGCATGTTACGTCCATCGAAAATGTCCGTCCACCATGTTTTTCACACCTCTTTTCCCCCACTAATTTTTACCGATAAAATGTGAGACAATGGATATATTTTAAATCGCGCTATTTAGGACTTTTCATTAGCTTTCCAATGGTTAGTATATCATCAATGTACGATAAAAAACTTATATTTTTGCCGAATATTTTCTCGTCCATGCGCCAAAATCACCGAATGGTCAACATTTTCGGTTCACTTGACGCTCCATTTAAACATCATTTAAGGGTCGATACAGTTTTTAGCCCTGACATACTCCCTGACATACTCCCTGACCCCCCGACATACTCCCTGACCCCCTGACATACTCCCTGACCCCCTGACATACTCCCTGACCCCCTGAGACATACTCCCTGACAGTCTAATTACCAGAATATGACGACAATTACGTAATAGGGGTGAAGGGGTAAACAAAAAGAGGGGGGACTAAGGTAAAATTGTCAGGAGGGAGGAGGGGGGGGGGGGGTGCAGTCTGTCGTTGGACGCGGTCAGAGGCGGGCGTGTGTTTTTCATTCAGTGTTGTTATTTGCGAAATGTTTGGCTATTAAGACTTTTTATCTTAATTTACTTTTTTTTTCAAAGGTTAATTGACTTACGTAAGAAGGGTTACTTTATATATTCGTTTCTATCTTTTTTATTACGTATTTGCTCCCTACACCAAGTCCGCAATCAACCTTAAAAAACACCCCCTAGATCCCCCTTCAGATAAATGTGTACATTTTTCGGTAGAAAAATGTCTTGGCCGAAGGTCAGTTCCTACCATATTACTGGTTTGTTATCGCTCGTCTCGAAGAATTCGACACCTAAATGAGGTCTTATAATCGCCAAACTATTGGGGTAAAACATGAGCAAAGGGTACTATTCGTTGTAGAGAGTGGATAACTATGATACACTAGAACCCTCGTCGCTGGTACTGGAGGGGTTAGCATCGTTGGATTAGTGGGGGGGGGGGGTAAACATGCAGAAGGGAAAACAACTCCTTAACCCCTTCTGTACCGGTGACGTCTTTTTAAGTTTATGATAGCTATTTTTAGACGATTTTGTTTATTTTAAAAAGGCTTTGTCTATTTTTTTCCAGCTGATCCTAAATTGTCATGTTTCTATCTTTGTTACTCAACTGTTTATAAGGTAAATTTTGTAGCGAAATATGCTGTTAATTATGAAAACTTGCAATTAATATGACACAGCCATTTTAGTAGTTTCATATATTTCCATTAAGTATCGAGAAATCAGCTAATAAGAGATTCAATTTACGATCAGCTGGAAAAAAATAGAGTAGCCTATAGTAGAAAGTTTTAAGGTAGATAGTTAGAAGCCTGTTAGTTTAATAGTTGCCAGAATAAAGTAAAAAAGACGTCACCGGTACAGAAGGGGTTAAGAAGGGATGGGCATATTTATATCCTCATTTATTTAACTTTTTATAATTTCTTTTAGTTTCCTCCCTAGACCTTTATCAAGCTTACAGAATACTCCCAAGGCCACCTTCAAGATATATTTGTACATTTTTCGATAGAAAAAAGTTCCGGCCGAAGGCCGATTCCTCTTAAATAACAAGTTCGCTATCGCTCGCCAGGAAAATATCGACACCTAAATGACACGAAAAGTCTAAATATTGACAAAGAAATGGGACGAAAGGTCTTGAAATCGCCAAAACTAATGAACCGAATGTCATATAATCAGGAAACTAATGGGGGTTAAACATGAGGGAGAAGGAGGACCAGACAAATGACCTATCTCCCCTTAAAGCACGGTAATCAATCGTTGGCCGCGAGTTTGATGCCTCAATGATCAAACAATGGGTCTTTATTTAAGGTTAAGGGTAGTGGTTGTTTGTTGGTCTGTGAACGGTCGCGCTAATAAGTCTATGTCCCAGCTGTCATTACGTTTGGCTTGCTCTGTGCTGTATTAATGTCTGTCAGATGTTGAATAGTTTGGGTAAGTGTAGGAACAGGTTTGTATATTTCACTCGATATGAAAAATTGAAGCTTAAATATTGCTGATAACAATTATTGATCAAAACATACTTGGTGCCGAGACATCACTTATTAGCGCGACTGTACAGTATTAATTTATTAATTATTTCTTATTGTTTCCTCTCTAGACTTCCATCAAGCTTAACATAACATCCCCAAGATAAATTTTTACATTTTTCGGTAGAAAAATGGCCCGGGCCGAAGGCTGGTTCCTTCTAAAATACAGGCTTGCTATCGCTCGCCAGGAAAAATTGACACCTAAATGGCACGGGAAGGTCTTAATATTGACAGATAATAGGGGCAGAGTCTTAAAACCGACAAACTAATGGAACGAATGTCTTAAAATCTCAAAACTAATATGGTAAACATGAGGGAGAAGGGGGTCCTGATAAAGCGACTACCTCCCCCTTAAACCCTTCAGTACCGGCGACGTCCTTTTCATTGTATTCTGGCAGATGAT
Organism: Paralithodes platypus; assembly: GCA_032716605.1. Taxonomy (NCBI): domain Eukaryota; kingdom Metazoa; phylum Arthropoda; class Malacostraca; order Decapoda; family Lithodidae; genus Paralithodes; species Paralithodes platypus. Next base: position 673,212 of record JAVRFV010002179.1, on the reverse strand, counting down.
TTTATTCAGTTTAGGAAGGACGTCTACCCATGTTCTCTCCAATATGGCTTTTAGCTACCATATAACTTTCCGTAGATTATTCAGTTTAGGAAGGACGTCTACCCATGTAAAGGTTACCGACTCTCCTCATTAACCCTCTCCGACATATGACGCGATTTTGAGCCTATTAGGGATACTTTAAAGTCTTTGTTACCATCAGGAGTATTTAGAAACCTTTAGTTTAGTTACTTCAGCCTCTGCAGTTTGTCTTTGAGTTAGCTGTGGGCAGAACATTAATTTTGGAGAGGTAATTATAAGAGTGAGAGAACTCTATTTCTTATTGCTAATCTGGCACTGCGTCATATGAGTCTGAAAGGGTTAAGGATTTTAGCTACTGTAGAACTTTCCAAAAGCTTCATAAAATCGTCTGAATGTCGCTGAAATCCAATAATAAAGACGTCGCTGGTACAGAAGGCGTTAATTTTGAATCATGTAGGAATTCTCACAGGTCATTCCTAAGCTGTATGAAATCGTCTAATGATAATCACAATACTGTTAAAATGCATCATAATTTTCAGAGGGTTAGAGGTAAAAATAATTTTAATTAATGAATTGTGCAGCATAATTTACTGGTTCGGTTCAATGGTTTAAGTTTGCTCTTTAAACTTCTATCAAACTTAAAAAAAGACCCACAAGACCCTTCAATATATATTTGTACATTTTTCGGTAAAAAAAATCCACGCCAAAAGCCAATTCCTCTTCAAATACAGGCTCACTATCGCTCGCCAGGAAAAAAACGACACCTAAATTGCACGAAAGGTCTTAATGTTGGCAAAGGAATGGGGCAAAAGGTCTGAAAATCGCCAAAATATTGAGGCGAATGTCTTGAAATCCCATAACTAATAGGGCTAAACATGAGGGAGGACCAACTGCCTCCCCTTAACCCTCTGAGTACCGGGTATGTAGTTTATATATTATTTATATACAGTATATTTGGACTATTCTATGTAGCTTAGGAAGAGTCTGTTTTAGTTAAAAGGATTGGTAAATATATTTTGTACTCTTGTTATTGCTAGAATATCTTTCCTAAACTAAATACAATTGTCTAACAGTAGCCATAATACCACAAAAAGGCTACTTCCGGTTAAAATAGGTTCTTCTTAGGATGATTAAAATAGTTGAAGGGTTTATTTTTCTGGTCTCCCTTTGCCCTCATGGTTAGCCCAGATTTTAAGAAGTTCACCACATTAGTTCGGTGATTTTAAGACCTTTCGTCTCATTTCTTTGTCAAATTTAGACTTCTCGTGAAATATAGGTGTCCATCTATTCCTGTCGAGCGCTAATTGAGGAAGAATCGGCCTTTGGCTGGGAAATCTTTCTGCCGCAAGATGTACACATTTATCTCGAAAGTGTGAGGGGGGGGGGGGGAGCGCGCGCGCGCTTAGGGGTGTTTTATTAAAGCTTGATGGAGGTCTAGGGAGCAATTTTTTTTTTTTATACAAATACGAAATCTAAAATCAAATACCCCCTCTTAACCCCTTCTGTACCATAGACATATTATTGTGGCTCCTACTAATTGATGTTATTCAGTTCAAAAATGCCTCCAGCAATGAACAGGTTTGGTACTATGTCACTTAACCCTTTTTGCTATCACAGATCCCTCTTAAACTGCACAAAACAAAATCGTCTACATAATAGCTAGAATACAATGATACAGACATTACCAGTAGGGGTTGAAGGTGGGATGGGTCATTGTCTACATAATAGCTAGAATACAATGATAGACATTACCGGTACAGTAGGGGTTGAAGGTGGGATGGGTCATTGTCTACATAATAGCTAGAATACAATGATACAGACATTACCGGTACAGTAGGGGTTGAAGGTGGGATGGGTCATTGTCTACATAATAGCTAGAATACAATGATACAGACATTACCGGTACAGTAGGGGTTGAAGGTGGGATGGGTCATTGTCTACATAATAGCTAGAATACAATGATACAGACATTACCGGTACAGTAGGGGTTGAAGGTGGGATGGGTCATTGTCTACATAATAGCTAGAATACAATGATACAGACATTACCGGTACAGTAGGGGTTGAAGGTGATCAGGGGTATTTAGAAACCTTTAGTTTAGTTACTTCAACCTCTACAGTTGTCTTTGAGTTAGCTGTGGGCAGAAAACTAATTTTGGAGAGGTAATTATAAGAGTGGGAGAACTCTATTTATTATTGCTAATCTGGCGGGTTTTAACCTCTGCGTCATAAAAACGTGAAAGGGTTAACTCCATTTCTTTGTCAATATTAAAAGACCGCATTTTTCTACCGAAAAATGTACAAATTTGTCTCTAAGGGGGATCTTGCGGGTATATTGTTATGCTTGATGGAGGTCTAGGGTGCAAACTAGAGACCTCCCCTTTAAGCCTGTTTGTTAATTGCTAGATGCCTTTTATAAACAGAACACAGACCCAATGGAATCCAGAACATAGTTAAAAGAACGGCTCCGGTACAGAAAGGGTTAAGAGGAGATTTCCACTTGAGGGATTTAGTCTGGACCCCTTTCTCCCTCATGTTTAAGCCCCATTGCTTTTGAGATGTAAACATGTTCGCCCCCTTAGTTTGGCGAATTTAAGAACTTTTGTCCCATTTCTGTCAATTATAAGACCTTTAGGTGTCGATTTTTTCCTGGCGAGTGGCGATCGATAGCGAGCCTGTAATTTAAGAGCAACCGGCCTTCGGCCTGGGTGTTATTCCACCGAAAAATTTACAAATTTATCTTGAAAGGTGGTCAAGGGTGTGTAATTTTTAGCTTGATGGAGAACGAACTAAAAACCTCCCCTTAAGGCTTCAAACTATCTCAACCAACCCGTTTAACTACCACAGATCCTTCCCAAGCTGCATAATATCGTTAAGGCTTCAAACTATCTCAACCAACCCGTTTAACTACCACAGATCCTTCCCAAGCTGCATACTATCGTTAAGGCTTCAAACTATCTCCACCAACCCTTTTCGCTATCACAGATTAAGTTTACACCCCCTAGACCTCTACTCAATATTTGAAAGCTTAGAATGTTGACAAGATCATATACATATTCTGTACCGGCGACGTCTGTTTAATTTTATTCTAGCTATGTTTAAACGATTTTGTGCAGTTTAAGGAGGATCTGTGGTAGTAAAAAGGGTTAACCCTTTTTGTACCAGTGACGTATTTGTCATTTAATTCTAGCTATATTTAGACGATTAGGAAGGATGTATGGTCACTAAAAGAATGAATTAAGGTACCGGTAGTCTGTGGCAGTTTAATGGGTAAACGGCCTAAACTGAATAAACTAATCTAATAGTTGCCTGAATATAATGAAAAGGACGTCAGATGTTTCCAAGCCGTTATTTGATGGAGGCCCTTTTTAAACTGAAGAAAATCATCCTAACGTTGCTAGTGTATTGAAAAGGATGTCATCGGTAATGAAGGGGTTGAAAGTTGTTTCAACCACCGGAAATGCATTTTGTGTGCACTATATTAAGCACAGTAATAACAAAAGAAACTCCTCCCTATACATCTCCCTATTGACGGCAGTAAAACTCATATTAAGGTCCTTATTGGCAAATTGGATGCTGATTTCAACACAATCCCACCCCTACTCTATGCAACTCTCCAACCCAAGAGTGAAACTTTATTCTCAATCTTTCTTCAATTCAACAGCCAAGCTCTGGAACCTTCTCACATAATCAGTCTGTCCTTCATCCTATAACTTTTAAATTGCTTCAAACTCAGTGTGTCCAGGCATTTTGGCTGTATCCGTAGGCAAAACATGTTTTTTTGTTTACTTTGAAAATGAAGTACCAGTTCTGTACATCTGAGTGTTTTAAGGGGAGATTTTCACTTGAGGTATTTTATTTTATCCCATTTTCCCTCATGTTTAGCCTCTTTACTTTTGAGATTCTAAGACGTTTGCCCCATTAGTGTGACGATTTTAAGACCATTCACTCCATTTCTGACAATTTTTACTTTTCACACGATTTAGGGATTAATGTTTTCCTGGTGAACTGGACCGAGCCTGCAATTCAAGAGGAATCGGCCTTTGGCCGGGACATTTTTCTACCGAAAAATTTACAAATCTATCTTGATAGGGGGTCTAGTTACAGGCTTCACAGACCTAGTGGTCCCTACTAGGCAGTCCAAAATAAAGTCTAACATGGGATTTGCTACAAACTATATGTATGTATGTATGTACTGTATGTATATACCCAGGCACATACCCCATAGCTGGCGGTGGCCGACATGAGACAGATCCCGAACAGAAACAAAATGTATAGTTACAATTCTTAGGGTGCGGGACCACTTTTGCGTTCCCTCTCCCCTTTGATGTCTTATCTTGGTAAATATTTAAGGGGAGGATTCCTAGACTCCCGCCCCAAGAAGGAAAAGTAGTACAGTAAAAAAAGACAAACAGAAACAGCTAAGGTTGGGTAGAGGATGCCAAACCTCACTCTGGATAGGACCAGCCCTCACCCTCACTGGACAGTAAAGGCAGCAAAGCAGAAGGCTCTCTCCCCGAGAGAGAGAGAGAGAGAGACTGTCTGTCTGTCTGTCTGTCTGTCTGTCTGTCTGTCTGTCTGTCTGTCTGTCAACTCTCTGGATTAACGAAATTGGTTTGGGATACGTGTATGGTAACTGATAAAAGGTACAAGTAGATAATATTTAGACATTGTCGGTGCACGAGAGATATTGCAGTTTTCTTTGACATTAAGGGGAGATTGGTCGTTTTTCTGGTGCCCCTTCTCCCTCATGTTTAGCCCCATTAGTTTCAGATTTTATGACGCTCGGCTCATTAGTTAGCGCGATTTTAAGATTGTTCGCCCAATTCCTGTCAATTTTAAGATCTTTCGTGCCATTTAGGTGTCGATATTTTCCTGGCGAGCGATAGCGAGCCTGTAATTTAAGAGGAATCTGTATTTTCTGCCGAAGAAGTCCAATTTATATCTAACTAAATCTACATACATTCCATCCATCAAAACTTTACTTTATTATTTTATATATCGTTGTTAAGGGGATAGTGGTTACTTTTTGGTCGACTTACTTATTTCTTTATATATTTTTGTTTCCTCGCTAGACCTCCAGCACGCTTTAAAACACCATCTAGACCCACTTTCAAGGTAAATTTGTAATTTTTTCGGCAGAAAAATTTCCCGGCCAAAGGCCGGTTCCTCTTAAATTACAAGCTCACTCTCGCTCGCCAAGAAAGAATCGACACCTATATGGCACAAAAGGTTTTAAAATTTACAAAAATTCGGAGGAATGTCAAAATGGCTAAACTAACGGGGCGAATGATTTAAAATATCAAAACTAATGGGGCTAAGCGTGAGGGAGAAACCCCCCCCCCCTCCTCCCCACACACACACACACTTAACTTTCTTCGACATATGACGCGATTTTGAGCCTATTAGGGATACTTTAAAGCCTTTGTTACCATCAGGGGTATTTAGAAACATTTAGTTTAACTTCAACCTCTGTAAGTTGTCTTTGAGTTAGCTGTGGGCAGAAAACTAATTTTGGAGAGGTAATTATAAGAGTGAGATAACTCTATTTCTTATTGCTAATCTGGCAACCTCTGCGTCATATGAGTCTGAAGGGGTTAACAGCTCCAACTTCCTTATCGCCTGAAACTTACAGGTGGTCACCAATGATGCACTCTTCTGTTTTCTGGCTATTAGACGATTTTAGTCAGATTAGGAAGGGTGTATGGCAGTCAGGATTAATTGTGATAATCTGTACACTATTAATTCCCACAGGTCTTTCCTAAGCTGTATAACTAGCTATTATTTGACGATGTTATTCAGATTAGGATGGGTGTATATGGCAGTCAGACGTATTTTGAGATAGTTTGTACCCTTTTAATTCCCACAGATCCTTCCTAAGCTGTATAAAATCGTCTAATGATAGCCATAATAAACTGCTAAAACGTGTCATATTCCTCATTAATTAAGTTTGGATTAATTGAGATAGGTTTATCCCTCTGATTGCTTGAGGCTCTTCCTAAGCTGCATAAAATAATCCAATGATAGCCAGAATTTAGGGGTGGTGTTTTTTTGGGCCCCCTTCTCCCTCACGTTTACCCCCATTAATTATGACATTTTAAGACGTTCACCCCATTAGTTTGGCCCTAAGACCTTTCGACTCATTTCTTTGTAAATGTTGATGCGCTTCGTGCCAGTCAGGCGTCTTTTTTTCTTGGCGAGCGATAGCGACCCTGCAATTTAGGATGATTTGTTTGAACACAAAATGCATACATTTATCTGGAAGGGAGTTCTAGGGGGTATTTTTTTTAAGCATGATGGAGGTCTAGGGAGGAAACTAATGAAGTAATAAATGTATCTATACAAATTCTCCCCTTAACCCCTTCTGTACCAGCGACGTCCTGTTCATTATATTCTGGCAACTATTAAACAACTTTTTGTCAGCTTATGAAGGACGTCTGTTCATTAAATGGCTATACATACTATCTCGATACATCCTTTTACCTACCATATATCCTTCATAAACTTCATAAAATATTGAGGTTAGGAAGGACGTCTATTCATTAATAGGCTAGACTCTCAATAATCCTTTTAGCTACCCGGTACCATATATATCCTTCCTAAGTTTAATAAAATGGCTTAAATGTAGCTGAACTCAAATATGACTTAAATTGCTTCAAACTCCGTGTGTCCAGGCATTTTGGCTCGAACGTCCCTTGATTTTGGCCCTGTCACTCTTTCAACTCTGAGGGAGGAACTCGCTACAGGCAGTTCTGCTTTTTGTCTCCCTCACACATAGAAAAAAACAACATAAGAAAGACGCCGCCGGTACAGAAGGGGTTAAGGGGGAGGTAGTTGATTTTCTCCCTCAAGATTAGTCCCATTAGCTTTGAGATTTTAAGACGTTCGTTCTGTTAGTTTGGCGATTTTGCCCCATTTCTTTGTCAAAATATAAAGTCCTTTCGTGCCATTTAGGTGTCGATTTTTTCCTGGCGAGCGATAGCGAGCCTGTACAAATTTAAGAGAGACCGGCCTTGAGCCGGTATAGTTTTCTATGGAAAAATGTACAAATTTTTCTTCGAGGGTGTCTTGGGAGTATTTGCTTAGGCTTGAGTTAATAATAAATTATCTTCGAGGGTGTCTTGGGAGTATTTGCTTAGGCTTGAGGTTAATAATAAATTAAATAAATATATAAACAAATAGACCAAAAGCTAGCCACTACCCCCTTAAGTTGGTTAAAATAGAACACGAATGTCAAGCAAGCGATTTGTTAACTTTCTACGATAATTGTTTACAAATGCGATAAGGATATTCAGTCTCATGCTAAAAATGATGACTATAATGCAAATAATAGTAGTGATGGTGCAACAGAAGATGGAAATGTCGCTAAAAACAAAGGTAAATTAGGTATAAAGAAAAGAAGTAAATTGAGAGTATATTACACAAACTGTAGGAGTCTATGTAACAAAATGAACGAACTTAGAGCCCTTGTTAGCAAAGAAAATATAGACATAATAGCGCTAACTGAAACGTGGATTAATACAGAAACCAGGCATTTTTTAGCAGAATTTGATATACCAGGATATAGTTTGTTTAAATATGACCGAACAAGTAAGAGGGGTGGCGGTATAGCAGTGTTTGTCAGGAGTACATTAAAAAGCTGTATTAAATCAGGTATTAGACTAAATAACGATAATGAAAGTGTTTGGGTAGAGGTTAACGAAGGTAGTGAGACCATAGTTATTGGAGTTATGTATAGACCGCCAAATATGAGTAGAAATGACGGAACGTCATTATGGGAGGAAATTAAAATGGCATCAAGGTTTAGCAATGTGTGCATTATGGGGGATTTTAATTTTCCGAATATAGATTGGCAGCATCAAATAGGAGACTCTGATTCTGAGGAGTTTATAGAGGTAGTACAAGATAGTTTTTTATTTCAATTCATAGATACGCCGACTAGAGGTAATAATATTCTCGATTTAGTTTTCAGTAACAATGAACATATGGTAAATAATGTAGAGATAGGGGACCACCTAGGAAATAGTGACCACAATTCTGTGTATTTTAATATACAATGGAAAGGTAATACCAGAGAGAATACAACATTAATACCTGACTTTAGAAAAGCCAATTATGGTGGGTTAAGAAGAGCCCTATTAGCGGACCCTATGGTCAAAAAATTAAGTCGATCCAGGTGTCCAAATGAGTGTACCCCTTCTCAGGCACCTGTCATCTTAAGTCAGGAAGAGACGTCAACCTTGGTAGATACATACGATAATTTTATCAAGTCAGTATTCAATGCACAAAATAAATACATCCCCAAAAGAAAATTTAGATCAACACAGAACCAACCCAAATGGATGAATAATAGACTATTAGATCTTCTAGGACAAAAGAGAGGAATATATAGAAAAATTAGAAAAGGCGAAATTCACCTACTTGCTTACTATCAGAATCTATCAAGACAGGTAAAAAGGATATTAGGAAAGAAAAAAGAAATTATGAAATTAAGGTTGCCAATGACTCAAAAAATAATCCTAAAGCTTTTTACCAACTATATAAATCCAAGGTTAGAGATGTAATTGGTCCCCTTAAAACTTCGATAGGAGAAATGACAGAAAATGATTTAGAAATGTGCAGTACATTAAATGGTCAATTTCTTTCCGTTTTCACTAATGAAAATTTGGCACAGTTTCCAGAAGTCCGTAAGGTATATAGCGATAGTATAGAAAATAGGTTAAGTACGGTTACTATAAGTAGAAATGATGTGCTTAAGGAAATTGACAGACTGAAACCTCATAAATCGCCTGGTCCTGATGAGGTATATGCTAGAGTATTAAAAGAATGTAGGGATGAGTTAAGTTACCCATTAACATTTTTATTTAACAAGTCATTGGAGACAGGTATAGTTTCCAGAAGCTTGGAAGCTTGCAAACGTAGTTCCGATCTTCAAAAAAGGTGACAAATCAATAGCATCCAATTACCGTCCCATTAGTCTTACATCAATCATAGGAAAGCTACTAGAGTCAATTATTGCTAGTAAAATTAGAAACCACTTAGATACATTTAATTTAATAAATTCTTCTCAGCATGGATTCACTCAGGGACGTTCTTGCCTTACTAATTTGCTTAGTTTTTTCTCAGAGGTATATGAAGCAGTAGATAATGACAAGTCATATGATATAATATATTTAGATTTCAGTAAAGCTTTCGACAGAGTCCCCCACGAGAGATTGATGAGAAAGGTTGAGGCGCATGGAATAGGTGGGGCGTTGTTGGGATGGATTAGGTCATGGCTAATTGGTAGGAAGCAGAGAGTCAGCATAAATGGTACGAAGTCAGAATGGGGAGCAGTCAAAAGTGGTGTCCCCCAGGGATCTGTATTAGGTCCTCTGTTGTTTGTTATATACATAAATGACCTTGATTTAGGTATAACTAGTAGGATAAGTAAATTTGCAGACGATACCAAGATGGGGAGAACAATTGATTCAGATAGAGATATAGAGTGCCTCCAAAGGGATCTAGATACCTTACACGAATGGTCAGTAAATTGGCAGATGAAGTTTAACATTGACAAATGCAAGGTATTAAAGATAGGGAAGATGCATACAAATGTTAAATATAAACTAGCTAATGTGGAATTAGAAAACTCGAATTGTGAGAAAGATCTAGGTGTGTTTGTTAGCAATGATTTGAAGCCTAGACAACAGTGTATAAGCGTTCGAAACAAGGCAAACAGGATTCTCGGGTTCATCTCAAGGAGTGTGAGTAACAGAACTGCTGATGTTATCTTAAAACTTTACTTGTCATTAGTGAGACCCCATATGGATTATGCTGTTCAATTTTGGTGTCCTTATTACAGAATGGACATAGATTCATTGGAGAGAGTACAACGTAGAATGACAAAAATGATCCATAATATTAGAAATCTTCCGTATAAAGAAAGGTTGAAGAAATTAGGCTTACATTCGTTTAGAGAGACGCAGAGTTAGAGGGGATATGATAGAGGTGTTCAAGTGGGTTAGTGGGATTAACAAAGGGGACATGACAAATGTACTAAAGCTCAGTGATAGCGAAAGAACTCGTACCAATGGTTTCAAATTAGATAAATTTCGTTTCAGAAAAGATATAGGCAAATATTGGTTTGGTAACAGAGTTGTAGATGGGTGGAATGGACTACCAAGTGCTATAGTGGGATTAAAAACGATAGGGAGCTTTAAGATAAAATTGGATAAGCATATGGACGAGAAGGGTTGGGTGTGAAGGGGGATCAGCAGGGTTGGGCCAATCAGCGCTCTGCAGACCCCCGTAATCCTGCGTTAATCTCTAACCGTTTTTGGTAAGATGATCCTCAGGGTATTAGAGTGTTGAGCCTATAATTGGGCTTTGTAATTGGGGTTGTGTGGGACAGGGATCTGCCTTGCTTAGGCCAATCGGCTTTCTGCAGACTCCCATTTTCTTATGTTCTTATGTTCTTAATAGTTGGAGTATTAGAACATTTTATGCAGATTAGGAAGAATCTGTTCGCCCTCTCAGTTCACTATGGCACATTCTTGCATTCAGTTTGTTCCCTAGACCTTCATCAAGATTAACATTACACCCCCTAGACCCCCTTTCAAGATATATTTGTAATTTTTTCGGTAGAAAAATTCCCAGCCGAAGGCCAGTTCCTCTTAGATTACAGGCTCGCTTTCGCTCGCCAGGAAATTATCGACACCTAAATGACACAACAAACTTATAATATTGACAAAGCAATAGGGTGAAAGGTCTTTAAATCGCCAAACTAATTAGCCGAACGTATTAAATCTGAAAACTAATGAGGCTAAACATAAGGAAGAAAGGAGACCAGAAAAACGGCCCATCTCGCCTTACTGTACAGATATACAGTCGTTTATAATATGGGAGAATGGTATTGGGATGGGGGCAAGGGGGTACGGGGGAGGAGGGGGGGGGGGTGATAGTTTGGAAGGTATATGGTGGAGTGAACAGGTGAATTGAGATAGTTTTATACCCCCTTCGATACCTAGAGATCCTGCTTAAGCTGAATAAAATCGTCTATTGATAGCCAGAATTATGTGGAAAATGGCTTTAATTTACGGAACGCTTTGAGGAGTTGGAGAGTAGGGAAGGAGGGGGTATTGGGGTGGGGAGGGGGGTTCACCTTAGTTCACCCTTAAGCTGGTATCACACGAGCGCTTTTTCCCTCAACATTTATCCTCAACACTGGTCTGGCAGCTTATGAGGGCAACATATAAAATATTTCAGTTGCCTAAATGCATCCACCACTAGTCTAGTTTTCGATACCGGTTCAAAATATTCCAAAAATGTTGCCAGAAAAATGTTGATCATGAATGTTGACTATAAAAGCTCTCGTGTGATACCTGCTTTAGTTGAATCTCGTCTTGATGGACACAGCTAACGTGGACGTCCGCTGGTGATACCTTATAAAAGGTAAGCGGGATAGAATTGACCCTAGAGAGCCTTCCAAAGCTATGTAAAATCGTCTAATGAGGGCCAAAATGGCATCAATTTACGAAAATATTTCATAGCCTGTGATAATAGTTTAGGGAGGAGGGAGGGGTATTGGCGGGGGGGGGGGCCGCCGGGGGCCGGGCGGGGGGCGGGTGATAGTTTGAACGGAGTTAATAGATCAATAGAGATAGTATCAACCTTCCTAAGCTAACTAAATTCGCCTAATGATAGCCGGAGTGAAATTAAGATAGGGCATCAATAAAAATAAAAAGTATGTGATCAAAGTTTATGGAGGAAGAAAGGAATATGAACACCAGTGGTATTGAAAAGTCTCTCATAAAAGTTCGTGGCCATCACCTATTTCGGATTATGGAAGTATATCTCTGGACAGGAATACTATATAAATATGATTATCTATATATCAACTACACAACTAACTAACTATATGTATATACCATCTAATGACGAGCAAGTTCCATCCAAAAATCAATCCAGAAAGTTACTAATTGCATAAATAAAACCATAGGGAATCCACGATTACTTAGGAGTGGGCTAATACTGTGCAGTGAGGTTAGGTTTAGAAGATGATTGAGATAGCCTTTACGCTTTTAATACCCACAGACCCTTCCTAAGCTGCATAAAACCGTCTAATGATAGCCTAAATAAACTGCTAAAACGCGTCAGAGCTTCAAAGGGTTAATGAACAGTGTGATAATGGAACTACTAATGATGAGGCAACTATAACCCCTTCTGTACCGGCGACGTCTTTTTCAATATATTCTTGCTATATATTTAGACGACTTTGTGCAGCTTAAGAGGGATCTGTGGTAGTAAAAAGGGTTAAGCGAGATTCCAAGTCTGTATATTTGCTGGAGGTCCCTTTGAAACTGAATAAAATCATCTAAGGGGTCACCTCGCTTTTTATTTTATTATTTTTCTCCTTTTCTCTCTTTCCCTGGCTTGTATCCATTCGGCCCCATTCAGCCAACTGTTTTAAGACGTTTATCCCCATCCAGGTGTTGACTCCTTCCTGGCGAGCGATAGCGAGCCAGCATTGTATGGAGAAAACCGGCTTCGCCGGAGACATTTTTCTATCGAATAATGTACACATTTACCTTGCTGTCAAAACAAAAATATATACTGTATATGCTGACTCGCTACCGCTCGCCAGGAAAATATTGACACCTGGATGGGGGTAAACATCTTAAAACAGTAGGCTGAATGGGGCCGCATGGATACAAACCAAAGAGAGAGGGAGAGAAAGAGAAAAAAGCGAGGTGGGCTCCCTTAAGTGAGTAGTGCCTGTGCAAAGGGAAGTCAAAAGCTGTGGCCTAATTATATTGAATAATCTATAAACTGAACGACTGTTATACTTGGTTGATATTATTATTATTATTATCTTGGAGGAAGAGGTCTTTCATCAATTCATTTAGGTGACAAAATGGCGGAGTGGTCTTTAGGGAGGGTGGGGGTAGTAGTAGTAGTAGTAGTTAAGCACCAATAATTTTTAACTTTGATTTCTTGCGCTAAAATTAAATGATTTTATGCAGTTTAAGAAGGACCTAAGAGGACGTGTATTTTCGTCTAATGGCGAAAAATGTCCCGGGCTGGTCCTTCTAGAATTTACTTGGTGGGGTAGGGGGGAATTGGAGGTGGGGGTAGGGGGGTGGGGGGGGGGGGCAGGACAGGGGATGGGTTCAGTCTGTGCTGGAACTCAGTGGGGGTGAGACGTGTGCTCGTGTTAGGGTGTATCTATTGGTTTATTCATGCAGACCCCATTTAGTTTTTCGGTAGAAAATTGTGCCGGCTGAAGGCTGGTTTCCCCATATGTGGCCAGGACATCTAAATAGCACGAAAGGTCTAAATATAGACAAAGAAATGGGGAGAAAGGTCTTAAACATGCAGAGAGACGATTGGCCCCCCCATGCAAACAAACAGATCCCTTTCAAACCCAACCTGTGGTGAGTACTTACTTGGTTGGTGTTAAGAAGATGCTAGATAATAAATACCAATTCCATACTGTATTCTTTATATACTATTTAAGTTTAATTTCTTAGCTATAACTTATTAACCAGTGTGTGTGTGTGTGTGTGTGTTACCGGTACCCGGTGGAGGAGTGGGGAGGTGGGGGAGAGAAAGTGTGTGTGTGTGTTTGGGGGGGGGGGGGGGGAGGAGGAGAACCAGTGGGGAGGGTGGAGTGGGGGAGAGAAATAGGGGGAGGAGCCCCTCTACAGTACATGTACAGTATATCAGTATATTTAACTGCCACAGGCGCTTAAGGAGGACCTATATATATAAGATAGTCTGTAGCAGTTTAATAGGTAAACATGGTTCAAGCTGAATAAAATCATCTAATAGTTTACCAGAATATAATGAAAAGAACGTAACCAGTACTATCTATCTATTGCCTGACGCCACAATCCCCGAAGGGGTGGACACGAACGAACCGCCCCCATGCACCTCTGTCCCCAGTCATTCGACGCCCCTCCTCCCAACCCAGCACCGCCTTCATTCATATCCATCCTTCCATACCAAGTGATATTAGTGGGATCAAGAACGATAGGGAGCTTTAAGATAAAATTAGATAGGCATATGGACGAGACTATGTTATTGGAAGGATATTATATTTTTCAATTCCATCGCAATAGAAATGATTCATAGATTACAAAAAGTCCAAATAAAACATTATGTTAATGTCTACAGGAGTTAGATAGATGCATTTCGAGAGATAGATAGATAGAGAAAGAGAGTTGCAGAGGGGGAAGTGACCGATAAACGAACTATTATGAGACGGACTTAATTGGTTCTGAAAAGACAAAGGAGAAATTTGTATTGACTCTTTTTCATGTTATTATTTGTGTGTGCTGGAAGGAATATATTGTTTTCAATTCCATCGCATTAGAAATGATTCATAGATTACAAAAAGTCCAAATAAGACATAGTTACGTTTATGTATAAGGGAGATAGATAGATGCATTAGAGAGATAAACAGATAGAGATAGAGAGAGAGTGGCTAGGGGCGAGCGAGCGATAAAATACCAACACACACACACACACACACACACACACACACACACACACACACACACACACACACTAACATACATACATACATACAGACTGTACACTTTAAAAAACCCACATATCATTGGTCTTTCTTTAGGGGAGGGAGATGGGTGTGCCAGGTCAAGATTTTGGAGCTGAGCGATAATTAATGAAGAAAGGCATTTGATACAACGTAGTTTTTCAAATATATTCGTGCATTTCTTTGTATATCGTTCAACGGTTCGAGATTCGGCAATTTTGTTGACCCCCTTGACGTGTTTGATCGTTTATTCTGGCCACCATTAGACGATTTTATACAGCTTAGGAAGGATCATCAAAGGGGTAAAGACTTTCAAGTAACTCTCTGACTTTCACATGCCCTTCCTAACAATAGCTGGAAGGAACCAAAATGGCGTCGGTTAGCCGATTTCCGTTACTGTAGGGTCGTTAGGGGGGTGGGGAAGGGGGGGGGGGGTAGCTAGTTAACTCCTTATATGAGACGGACTTAAATTTCTGAAAGATAAAGGAAATATTTTTATTTACTCTCGTTTTAATTTTATTATTTGTGTGTTAGAAGGGTAATATTGTTTTCAATTCCATCGTATTAGAAATGATTCATAGTTTAAAAAAACAAACAAATAATAATGTATAAGGGAGATAGATGCATTAAATAGATACACAGACAGACATCTCTGGTGGTGCGGACTTTCCTCTTCTAATTCGGACTTTTCTCTTCTAATTCGGACTTTTCTCTCTCTTAAGTCGGAGATAAGATGAGGTGTGGGCCAATCGGCGTTCAGCAGACCCCCGTAATCTTGTGTTAATCCCTGACCATTTTGGTGGGGGCAGTACTCAAGGTATTAGTCAGTTGGGCCCATAATTGGGCCTTGTAATTGGGGTTGGGTGCCTTGTATGGGCCGATCAGCTTTTTGCAGACTCCCATTTTCTTATGGTCTTATGTTCTTATGAAACGTTATTATCTATTCTTTCAATTCAACAGCTGAGCTCTGGAACTTTCTTACATAATCAGTCTGTCCTTCATCCTATTACTTAAATTGCTTCAAACTCCGCGTGTCCAGGCATTTTGGCTTGAACGTTCCTTGATTTTGGCCCTATTACTCTTTCAACTCAGGGGGAGGCACTCGCCACAGGCATTTCTGCTTTTTGTCTCCCTCACTCACATAAACAAAAGTCATAGGGAGGGGGCCTCTATCCCTAGGCAAGATTTGTTTTTGTTTTTAATTCTGAAAGTGACGTACCGGTAAATGTGTGTTTTAAGGGGTGATTTTCACTTGAGGTATATTTTTCTCCCTCGTGTTTGGCCACTATTAGTTTTGAGAGTTTAATAAGTTTATCTCACTAGTTTGTCGATTTTAAGACTATTAGCTGCTTTCTGACAATTTAGGGATACACATAGGAGTCGATTTTATTCCTGGCGAGCGATAGCAAGCCTGCAATTAAAGAGGAATCGACCTTTGGCTAGGACATGCACAAAATGGGGGAGAAATTAGTGGTTGTCTCGGCAATGTTTTCCCAAGCAATTAGATGATTTTATTCAGATTAGGAAGGATATTTGGAATTCAGAAGGGGTTAACTGAGATGTGGTTTATATAGTTTTGATGCCCACAGATCCTTCCTAAGCTGCTCAGAATCGTCAAACGCTAAACGCTCTAGGTTAAGGGGGGTGATCTGTTTTTGTTCTGTCCTTTTCTATCTTTCTCTGGCTTGTATCCATTTGGCCCCATTCAGCCTACTGTTTTAAGACGTTTATCCCCATCCAGGTGTCAATTTTTTACTGGTGATTATTTTTGTTTGACAGCAGTCAATTTGTACATTTTTCGATAGAAAAATGTCTCCGGCGAAGCCAGATTTCTTCATATAATGCTGGCTCGCTATCGCTCGCCAGGAAGAAATCGACACTTAGATGGGGATAAACGTCTTAAAATAGTTGGCTGAATGGGGCCGAATGGATACAAGCCAGAGAAAGAGAGAAAAGGACAGAAATAACAACAAGCAGGCTAGGGTTTACTTTTCGGTTTATTTATTTATTCATCTATATATGTTTAGTGTCCTTGCAAGACCTCTATCAAACTTGAAAAAACACCCCCATGACCCTCCATCGAGATAAATTTGTATATTTTTCGGTAGAAAAATGTTCAAGCCGAAGGCCGGTTTCCTCCTAAAATTGAAGGCTCGCTATCGCTTGCCAGGAAAAAAATATCTCCTAAATGGCACGAAAGGTCCTAATATTGACAAAGAAATGGGGCGAAAGGTGTTAAAATCGCCAAAGTAATGGGCCGGACGCCTTAAATCGCAAAAACTAATGGGGCTAAGCAAGAAAGGAAAAGGTCCAGAAAAACCAACTATCCCCCCTTAACCCCGTCTGTACCTTATAACAACCATCCCCCCTTAACCCCTTCTGTACCTATAACAACCATCACCCCTTAACCCCTTCTGTACCTATAACAACCATCCCCCCTTAACCCCTTCTGTACCTATAACAACCATCCCCCCTTAACCCCTTCTGTCCCTATAACAACCATCCCCCCTTAACCCCTTCTGTACCTATAACAAGCATCCCCCCCTTAACCCCTTCTGTACCTATAACAACCATCCCCCCTTAACCCCTTCGGTACCTATACAAACCATCCCCCCTTAACCCCTTCTGTACCTATATCAACCATCCCCCCTTAACCCCTTCTGTACCTATAATAACCATCCCCCTTAACCCCTTCTGTACCGCATATAACAATCATCCCCCCTTAACCCCTTCTGTACCTATAAAAACCATCCCCCCTTGACCCCTTCTGTACCATTATAACAACCATCCCCCCTTAACCCCTTCTGTACCTATAACAACCATCCCCCCTTAACCCCTTCTGTACCTATAACAACCATCCCCCCTTAACCCCTTCTGTACCTATAACAACCATCCCCCCTTAACCCCTTCTGTACCTATAACAACCATTTCCCCTTAACCCCTTCTGTACCGGTAACGCCTATAACAACCCATCCCCCCTTAACCCCTTCTGAACCGGTAACGCCTATAACTATCCCCCCTTAACCCCTTCTGTACCGGTAACGCAACCCATCCCCCCTTAACCCCTTCTGTACCGGTAACGCCTATAACAACCATCCCCCCTAACCCTTCTGCGGGAACGCCTATAACATCCACCCCTTAACCCCTTCTGTACCGGTAACGCCTATAACAACCATCCCCCTTAACCCTTCTGCGGTAACGCCTATAACTATCCCCCCTTAACCCCTTCTGTACCGGTAACGCCTATAACAACCCATCCCCCCTTAACCCCTTCTGTACCGGTGACGCCTATAAACAACCCCTTCTGTGACGCCAATATTTCCATGATTTTTTGACAAACATTATTTGCAAATATGAGGTCGAATTTTTACATTTTTAAGATATGGGTGTCTTTGAATTCGTCTCGTCGGTGCAATTTTTAAGTTACTTTTTCGTGAGGGAGAATTGTTGATTTGGGTCGAATATTTTCATTTTAAGATATGGGTGTCTTTGGATCGTCTCGTCCTTGCGATTCCAACGGTATATTGTTTTATTAAATTTTGACCAATTTAGTTAGGTTATGTTACTTTTTCGTGTAGGAAATTGTTGATTTTGGTCGAATATTTACATTTTAAAATATGGGTGTCTTTGAATTCGTCTCGTCGGTGCAATTCCAACGGTATATTTTTTTTTTAATTTTTTCCAATTTTTATCTGAAGGGGGATCTAGGGGGTGTTTTTAAGATCGCGGACTTGGTGTAGGGAGCAAATAAGTAATAAAAAAGATAGAAACGAATATATAAAGTCCCCTTCTTACCTAAGTCAATTAACCTTTGAACAAAAAAGTAAATTAAGATAAAAAGTCTTAATAGCCGAACTTTTCGCAAATAACAGCACTGAATGAAAAACACACGCCCGCCTCTGACCGCGTCCAACGACAGACTGGGCCTCCCGGCCCTCCTCCCCTCCCTCCTGCCAATTACCTCAGTCCCCCCTCTTTTTGTTAACCCCTTCACCCCTATTACGTAATTTTCGTCATATTCTGGTTACCATTAGACTCAGGGAGTCGGGTAGTATGTCTGGGGGGTCAGGGAGGTCAGGGAGTAGTATGTCAGGGGGTCAGGGACTATGTCCGGGGGGTCAGGGAGTATGTCAGGGGGTCAGGGAGTATGTCGGTTTCCTTGAGTTTATTACGTTTATTTCAACAACTCAAATGGGTAAATATGATCTCCGCTTAGTAACACAGGTCCTGCTTAAACTGTTACCATTAGACGATTTCCTTTGGTTCATGATTCTACCTCAATTATTCAAATGGGTCAATACAACTTTGATTTCTTAGTAAAACAGGTCCTTCTTAAACTGCATAAAATCCTCTACGTTTAGCCATAATCCAAGGTAAACAGGCGTCATGGTGCTGAATGGGTGACCCATTTTTCCCTCATCCCTTTTGCGATTGAGGTAAACTAAAGAAAATCGTCTACTGGTAGTAACCAGAATATGATGAACATATCGTAATGGTGGTGAAGGGGTTAAACCCGTTCAGTACCAGGGACGTCAATGTATAGCTTATTCTGACATCTATTAGATTCAGCTTAGGAAGGGCCTCTAGTAATATTAAGGCTTCAAACTATCTCAACCAACCCAGATACTTCCTAAGCTGCATAATATCGTTTAACCCGTTCAGTACCAGGGACGTATATTGGCATATTAGACGATTTTATTCAGCTTAGTAAAGACCTCTGGCAATACTGAAGCTTCAAACTATCTCAACCACTACCACAGATCCTTCCTAAGCTGCATAATATCGTTTAATTAGATGGTACTCAAAGGGGGGTGGGGGGAGCTAATCACGGCTTGTAGATTAACAAAACATTCTGAATGTTTCGTGAAATTCGTAAAATCCAGTTTTTATCACAACTGAACATATTTCGATACTCAATACCTTGCCACCACACTCCTGGCATATTCATGAACACAAGAGACTGGTAATTAAAGGCCTACATTATATCGAACATAAGAAAAACAAATAAAAAAAAGTCACCCATAAAATCAGCCAAGCGTCGTCCATAGAAAACTCGTTCGCGCATCTGAGCTAACCCATTTTCTTTTATTACTATTAGAGGGTAACTATTCTAAATCTATATATATGGATAAGGGAGCATTTGTACGTTACGTCCACATGTCCTCCCCAACTCACCCTATATACAGCATAAATTCATCCAGAACATCTCAATTATGATAATATTTTCCCAGAACACGCACTTGTTTGTATTGCACTAATGTGAATAAGAAAGGTGATTTGATGAAATAACTGAATTAATTAATCACTTATAGGCCTACTACCGTTAAATATATACTGCATAATAAGGTTGCGGACATATTTAAGAAGAGGTTTCATTAGCTTTCCAATCTAAATCATTAATGTACGATCAAAACTAATATTTTTTCCTGGTCAACATTTTCGCTTCACTTAACGCTCTATTAGCTCTGTAGGACAAAAACTATTTTTTATGAATATTTTCATATGCGCATCTTACGTCCATCGAAATGTCCGTCGGCCATGTTGTTCACACCTCTTCGCTCCCACTCATTTTCACCGATAAAAATGTGAGACCGTGGATATTTTAAATCGCGCTATATAGGACTTTTCATTAGCTTTCCAATGGTTTAGTATATCATCAATGTACGATAAAAACTTCTATTTTTGCCGAATATTGTCTCGTCTGTGCGCCAAAATCATCTAATTAATGGTCAACATTTTCGGTTCAGTGTACGCTCCATTTAAACATCATTTAACCCTTTAAGTACCATCGGACGTGTGCTATATTTTATACTAGCTTCATTTTGACTATATTATGCAGCTTATGAAGGATCTGTGTAGTTAAAAGGCTTGGTTTAGACTATATTATGCAGCTTATGAAGGATCTGTGTAGTTAAAAGGCTTGGTTTAGATAGTTTGAAGCCTTATTATTGCTAGAGATCCTTCCTAAGCTGAATAAAATCGTCTTAAGTTTCCAGAATATGATGAAAAGGACGTCCCTGGTACTGAACGGGTTAAGGATCGATACAGTTTTTAGATATTAATTTCCTATATCGGCAATGCATACAGATTACTATAATCTTTGAACCTAGGTTACCAGGTTAGGCTAAAACGTGTCATATTCCTCATTAATTAAGTTTGGATTAATTGAGATGTATTTTCAGCAACTATATTTTGGTTAACCCTTTAGAGGTTTATGGTGCATACTGACACTTTCGTCTGGCTATTATTAGACGATTTTATACAGCTTAGGAAGGATCTGTTGAATTAAAAGGGTACATACACACTAATCTAATTAACCCATTTGACTTACATACTCTTCCTAATCTGTATACAATCATCCAATAATAGCCAGAAAAGAGAAGCATTGCATCATCGTAAACTCCTTCAACACGATCACGTATTTTTCGTCTAGGGGATGGGGGTGGGGGGGGGGGGGGATGGTGTATTTATTTGCTCATTCATAGGCTATAAATATAGTGATATATTTATAAAATTCAACCAAAATCAACAATTCTCCCTCACGAAAAAGTAAACAAAAAAACATGTTTTGCCTACGGATACAGCCAAAATGCCTGGACACACTGAGTTTGAAGCAATTTAAAAGTTATAGGATGAAGGACAGACTGATTATGTGAGAAAGTTCCAGAGCTTGGCTGTTGAATTGAAGAAAGATTGAGAATAAAGTTTCACTCTTGGGTTGGATAGTTGCATAGGTAGGGGTGGGAGTGTGTTGCGAGACTTATTGAAATCAGCTTCCAATTTGTCCATAAGGACCTGACTATGAGTTTTACTGCCGTCAATACGAAGATGTATAGGGAGGAGTTTCTTTTGTTATTACTGTGCTTAATATTTTTTGTTTCTATGATTGAGAGAGGCAAAAGGCAACTGCCTATAGCGAGTGCCTCCCCCATAGTTGAAAGAGTGACAGGGCCAAAATCAAGGGACGTTCGAGCCAAAATGCCTGGACACACGGAGTTTGAAGCAATTTAAGTCATAGGAAGAGGGAAAGACTGATTCTGGGAGAGAGTTCCAGAGCTCAGATGTTGAGTAGAAGAAAGTTTGAGAGTAACGTTTCACTCTTGGGTTGGAGAGTTGCACAGAGTAGGGGTGGGATTGAGTTGCAAGACGGGTATCACGTGCCCTACGTAAAGGATGCACTGGGATAGCTCTGAAGAACACTGATTATTATAGTAGCGATAGAATAGCGAGAGAGATGCAACATTGCGGCGGAGAGAGAGAGAGATTGCAGAGAGTTGGTGAGTGGACGGGAGTTAATGATACGAAAGGCCTTCCTTTCAACTTTGTCTAGGAGAGCGGTGTGAGAGGAACTCCCCACACATGTGAACAATACTCAATACAAGGGCGCACTATGCCCCTGTACAGCCAGCAACAGCAAGCTGTGTCAGGGGAAAGAAATAGAACCCTTCCCTTAGCCTGTTAGTGGGGGGTGGACGGCGAGGGAAGGAAGGGGGGTAGGTGGGGGGTAGTGCGGGGAGGGGGTGCCGGGGGCGGGAGGGGTCCAGGGGGTGCGGGGAAGGAAGGAGGGTGGGGGTGGGGGGGGGGGGGGTGAAGTTAAACCAACAACGAGGCCCCCTACCTACCCATACCCCCCCTAACTCCCACGCCTCCCACCGCTACGTTCCCCTAACCCCCGCTACCCACCCTACCCCCCCTCCCCTCCCAAATTCCCTACCCTCCTTCCTTCCCTTCACACACCCTGGTCCCCTCCCTCCCCCCACCCCCTCCCCTACCACCCCCTACCACCCGACCCCCCCACTACCTATCCCACCCCCCCCACCCCCCTCCTTCCCCCAATGACACCTCCCCCACCCAACATCCCCCAGCTCCGCCCCCCCCCTCCCGCTCCCGCCCCCCCATAAAAAACGTATAGCCTTTTTTAGTCCCTCGTCTTTTTTTATAGTTTAAAAATTCCATAGTCGAGTTATTATTAGTGCACACCAAATGCATTTC